>JAPMOQ010014769.1:2028810-2077908 GCA_026543055.1 Argiope trifasciata
TAAAAATTTAGGATTTTGATGAATTACGACATTTTAGACCTTCCTAAGTAAAAAAAAACAACCCCAAAAACACGTCATTTTTTAAAGGGCTTTGTCGTGGCTGGTTCGTGAGTGCTTAGAAAAAAAAATAGTCAAATAGAAAAACTTAACAATTTTATTCCAGATTCGTTGGAGTTACTCTGCGCAGTAACTCCCTCGCTAAGAGCTAACACTCGAATAATCTCTCTTTCCATTACACTCGCGCTAGTTGCCTAGCGCCATCTATGAACATTTATTTTGTTAACGCTTCGAAAATCCAATCACTACACCCCCAACGTAAGAGTAGTATTTATATGAAATCATAAACACATCTCTGAATTAAATTTATGAATTGGATTTTCAAACGTATCTAATACCATCAAATTATCCAAGTAAAAATAAATACATATACAAATGCAAAGCTAACTCAAATGAAGATCTAATTACTAACAAACATTTAAAAGAGCAATGTGGTAAAAATAAGAAATGCACAATTGTATACAAATACCATCCTGATAATACGAATTTTCCATAAAAGTTAATATACATTAATAATATATATATACTTAATAATGTGTATAATCACTTATCAGCTAATAAACACAAATTTATAATGAATATAATCATTTAGTAAACATTAATACATAATTAAGAAAGGATTTTACTTGATAAACATTACTCAGATGATATTTCAAACATAACTAAAACTGCTAATTGAAAATTTATAACAAATACTAGAAAAAGTTATTTTCCTATAACTAATCCTATTTCAAATAGCACATAATACTCTTAACCAAATTTGCGAATACCAATTATTCAACATATTAAGAAAATGATAATCAATAAAGAACCATTAAAATAATTATATATAAAAATGAAGCACAAATTATTATTATTTAATAGTCATTAATCACACATTGATATATAAAATAGAAAAATGATGTTAGTTCAAAAAAATGTTTTTCAGTCTATTTTGGTAACAAACGTGACAGAGCATCAGCATGCGGCATTTTAGAACCAGGGCAATGTTTTAATGTTATGTTGAATCTCTGCAAGGCGAAAACCCACCTTTGTAGTCGAGATGACTGAGGAGCATACTTGGTCAGATAAGGAAGGGGATTATGATCGGTAAAAATGTGGATCTCAGATCCAAACACAAGGGTTTCAAACTTTTTCAAGCTCCAAACTATAGCAAGTGCTTCCCGTTCAATTGTCGACCAAGATTGTTGGCTTTTGTTTAATTTTTGACTTGCATAAGCTATAGAGCACATTTTTTCATCAACAATCTGTGATAAACACGAGCCAATCCCGATTGACGAGGCATCACAATAAATCACAAAGGGTTTGCTCATATTCGGAGTATGTAGAGTAGGAGCGTGTAGCAATGCTGATTTTAATTTTTCAAAAGCAACACTATGCATTTCACACCAAGGCAATACATCAGGGCTTCTTTTCTTTGTTAGTTCCGTTAATGGAAAGGCAATCTCGGCAAAATTCGCAATATAATCCCGATAATAGTTGAACAGGCCAAGAGCACTACGTAGTTGTTTCTTGGTTTCAGGTACGGGCAAATGAGAGATCGTTTCTAACTTAGCTGGATCAGCTTGATGCTTTCCTGAGCCAATTATATGTCCCAGGTATGAAATTTCAGATTTCGCGAAAGCACACTTTGAAAGATTAACAGTGAATTGCAGCTCTTCCAATTTATCCAGCACCACATGAAGGTGTTTCAAGTGAGAGGGAATATCATTAGAGAATATAGCAATGTCATCAATATAAGCGCGGCAAAATTCTCTGTATGGCGACAATGCTTTGTTCATTTCCCTTTGAAAAGTTGCCGCTGCATTTTTCAGTCCAAAAGGCATTACCTTAAAACGATACTGAGCTCTATGGGTCTTAAAAGATATATAATCCCGCGAATCTTCTTCCATGGGAAGCGAATAGTATCCCTTCAAAAGATCCAACACACTAATTACATTTGCCTGTCCTATAGAATATATTAATTCTGTTGCGTCTTCCATTGGGAAATCATCGGTTTTAGTCACTGCATTCAAATCTCGATAATCCACACACATCCTGATAGATCCATCCTTCTTGTTTACATAGACTATAGGATAAGCTATGTCAGCTGAGCTCTCTTCGATTAGACCCAGTTTAAGGAGTTCTTCGATTTGGGAGTCTACTTGAGGTTTCAACGCTTCGGGAATTCTGTACACATAAGGTTTTTTCCTTTCTTTACCGTCTTCTAATTTTATCTTGTGATGACCAACCTTTGCAACTCTAACTTGTCCGGTAAAGATTGAACGATGATTCCGCAATAAGTTCAGGATTTGACCTTTCACTCCCTCAGAAAGATGTCGCAAATCCACTTGATTAAATATTTCCTTCCAGGAACATACATTTTTACAACTGGGAGATGAATAAACTTCTCCAAAGTCTGCATCATCTTCAAAGATCATGCCTACAGCATTAATTCTTGGATAGTATTTCCGAATTTTATTTGCATGACAATGCCGAATTTTTCCATCGCTAAGTTTTACTTTATATGAATGTGGAGGGCAATGCTCGATAACTTCTCCGGGACCAGTCCAACGGGCATACAATTTGTTCGATGAATCGGGTATTAATAAATAAACTTGGTCACCTGGCTTAAATTCCTTAGAAGCGGTTCGGCGGTTAAAATATTCTGCATATGCCTGCTGTTTACCAGAAGCGATGAGGGATGCTTCCTCGGCAGCTTTCTAAGTTTATTTTTTGCTCCTGTAAATCATCCACAACTGATTTCTCCATGTTTAACGGAATGGCAATATCACCACACCAGCTCGACTTTAGGACACTGAGAGGTCCTCTTGCTTCACGTCCATACATCAACTTGAATGGCGAAACACCGGTCGTACAGTTGGGAACTTCCCTGTACGCAAAAAGCATATACGGAATGTATTTATCCCAGTTACTCGGATCAGTTCTGATAATGTGATGAAGTGAATTTTTGAACACCCTATTATATCTCTCTATAAGACCATTTCCAGCTGGATGGTTAGGCGTCGTAAATCTGGGAGCACAACCTAATCTTCTCATGAATTCCTGGGTTAACTTAGAAATAAAGTTCGTTCCATTGTCACTTGCAATAACATTGGGTATTCCAGTCCGCATAAATATCTCCAATAAAGCATCACACGTAGCTTTAGCCGTTAACGAACGAAGAGGGATAGCCTCCGGCCATCGAGAGTGCTGGTCCATTAGACATAATACATACTTATGCCGACGAGCAGAAGGAGGTTCAATGGGTCCTATTAGGTCTATATTTACTATCTCAAACGGCAATTCCGGACGGAGAACAGGAGTGATAGGAATTTTATCAATCATTTTTTCCGGACTCCTCAACTGGCATTCTTTGCAAGATGTGCAAAAGTTTTTAATATCATCCGTCATATTTGGCCAATAAAAACTGTATTTAATTCTTTCACTCGTCTTTTTTAATCCCATATGGCAACCGAAAATTGATTCATGGGCTAATTTAAGAACTTGCTGTCTCTTACTTTTGGGCAAAACCAACTGATTCACTTTTTCGCCTAATATTTTATCCATGTGGAATATTAATTCATCATTCATAAAAAAGTTTCCTTTTCCAAGAGATACATTTCTTCTTACCAACTGCAAAGTATCACATTTTTTCTGTTCTTTTTTCAATGCATTAATTTTGTTTTTCTTATCCAAAGAATCGCTTTCATTTCCGCTCGGTTGTTCTTCGCTCTGACTCACACCACAACAAATCTTAAATTCATCAAAGCTCTCTTCCATCGGCACCTCCAACACAGACGGGTTTTGGCTGCTGCTGTGGTTTATGCTTTCCCCCAATAAGTTTAATACAGAGGGGGGGGGAGGATGAACTGCTCTTGAATTCTATCCGTGACAGCTGCAACTATCTCAACAGGCCTTGAAAATCCTTCGTTGTTTTTATCTTTTAATGATATTTGAAAACTCGAAAGAGTAGCGCTAATCCTTTCTCCAAATGCACTTGTTAAAATGATTTTTCCTTTTTCTTTTTGTTCACTTGACACATAATTTGAATTTAAAACTGGTATCATAGCACCAGAGTCAACTAGGGTTTTCAGTTCTCTATTGTCCACACAAATATCAATGTATTGTAAAGGGTTGACATTTAAGTTTTTTTCACCATTAATTAATTCCGACTGAATTTCCGCTGTTAAAATGTCTTCCCGTTTCTTTTCTGCCACAGATTCTCTCAACTGCGATTTTTTATGTCTATTTGGACAGTCTCTAGCAAAATGCGACAATCCACAAACGTAACAGTCTCTTGTTACTTTCCTTGAATTTGTAGTTTCGTTTTTATGAAAGCTTTTATTTCTGAATTCTCGTTGTTGCGGGGGTATATATTTCCGTTCCGAAAAATGTCTCTCTTCTCTTTCGTCGTAGGTTTGATGTTTAGAAAAGTTATTCTCTTGATATAATTCTTTCTTTTTCCTCACACTGTTCGATCGCACATTTTCATAATCATCTAATTTGCTTGCAGTTTCGTTTGGATTCGTGAATTGTGACCAAACATCAATAAAATGTTCTTTAATATCCGCTGGTACTTTCCGCTTTATCTGTTCTGTTATGATTAAACCCGACAAACTTTCAAAAGTAGTTACTTCTAATCCTTGAATCCATTGCTCAAAATAATTTTTAAGCTCGTAAGTAAAATCACACCAGGTAGTCTCCGGTCTTTTAAAATGAGTCATAAACTTTTGCCTGAATTTTTCCGGGCTGAGTTTAAATCGTTTCACTAACAAACTTTTGATATGGTCATAGTCCTTAACTTTCTCGATTGGCTCTCGAGCGATGAGTTGAGTTATATCCGTTGGTAATAATCCTAATAGATGAGACACGTAATCTTCTCGTTTTATTTGAGCCCACTCGGCTTGCCTCTCAAACAACAGTAAATATAAACTGATATCACTGTTCTTCTCATCGAATTTCTGCATTACGTGCCTGAGTTCTATCTTGGGAGTTGGTAATTCGACATCCACGGGTACACTGGAATATTGCAGCTTCAGTTTCTCAAGTTCGAATTCTCGTTCTTCTCGTACCTTTTTCTCCTGCAATTCTCGTTTTTCTCGTACCTTTTTCTCCTGTAATTCCTGCAATTCCCGCTCTTCTTTAATTTTTCTTTCTTCAAATTCACGTTCATCTTGCTTTCGTTTTTGATCTTCTCTCTCTTTTCTATCTTCTATGATAACTATGATTTGTTTCTTTACAAACTCTTCCTCGTAATTTTTACTTCCAGTAATTAATTTTTTTAAATCCACAACTTTCATCTCTAATGAAACGGTTTCACCCAGCTCTTCCGCCAACAACTTCAAATCTTCTTTTTTCGCACTGCCTAGGAAGGCCATATCGATACCGAAAGCACACCTTTATCGAATAAAGTTCGATTCTAAATTCATCCAAAATAGCACTCGATTCTCAATCCTGTCGACTGCGCCAAATGTCGTGGCTGGTTCGTGAGTGCTTAGAAAAAAAAATAGTCAAATAGAAAAACTTAACAATTTTATTCCAGATTCGTTGGAGTTACTCTGCGCAGTAACTCCCTCGCTAAGAGCTAACACTCGAATAATCTCTCTTTCCATTACACTCGCGCTAGTTGCCTAGCGCCATCTATGAACATTTATTTTGTTAACGCTTCGAAAATCCAATCACTACAGGCTTATCTGTCTGATAATTCAAAAATTCTTCAAGCTTGATACAACAAATTCCTGTAAACCAAATTTGCAGATTTGTATCAAATTTTCAATAAAATCAATTCAGAATATGTCCATTTATTTGCCTGACTGTTCAAGTAAAAATTATTAGGATAACTAAAATACAAAGAGAGCTAAATCGATAAAATTTTGCATTTAGATTGATCTTACATCTATAGGTAGACGTCCTATGTTTTGACTGTTTCTCAGTCTGTATTTTCAGAAGCATTTTAAAACAAAAATTCAAAAATGCAATAACTGAAATATGGAATTTTGTGGTTACCAATTAAGTTTTGTGTCAAATTTTTGTTTTAATCCATTAAGAAAGACATGAAACAGACACAAATTTGCTTTTTTGATGTTATTAATGCATGCCAGGCATAATTGTCGCAACAATTGTCAATAATGACGTAACCGATTCAATAACAATGCTAAATTTATGCCAAAAGTTAACATTTCATTTTGGTTGTATGACAGTGCCTTTAAAAGCATTCTCTGGCCTGGCAAGTTTATTAGAGAATATATTAGAAAGTTTTGGGGATACCACTACCTCTGGTTAAATATGTGATATTTTTTAATCAAACAAAATTAAAATATTTTTATATTTAATACTGAAATATAAAAATACATAATATCTTCTTTTATAACCATTAGTTTTGAAATTAAAATCAGATGTTTTAGGCAAAATGTAGAAACATAAAAATTAAATATTTACAATTAATATTTTAAAATACTTCATAAAAATTGAAGTAATTTATGCTTCAAAGCCATAAAAAAATCTTAAAACATGAATCAGCATAAAAACCAACATTATATAATATATATTCTCATGCCATGTCTTTTTTATTTTACTTCAAGTAAACTATGTGTCTATTAATCTCTTAATCATAAATAATTTGATGCTTTAACTATGCTTACTAATTTAAATTATGCTTACTTCATGTTTCAGGTGCTGCTGATTATTGTTACTTTTTAATTTGAATACTTTATTAGAATTTTCTTATTTTTCTTTTGCAAAATAAGTTTAAAAAAAATGTGAGATATAAACAGTTATTATTTAATTGATGATTTTGAATAATAAATTGGAATTTATTATAACATTTATATTCTATTTCAGACCTGTAAGTCTACTTAAGCAGCAAACACCAAATATAATTAAAGCTCTCCACCGACAATTAAAGGAAAAAAGTATTAAGACTCGTCAAGGTTGCTTTCTAGTTTTGACCGAATTAGTGACAGTTCTTCCTGGTGCACTTTCTGATCACATGCCTGCTCTCATACCTGGCATACAGTTTTCGTTAGGGTAAGATAGATTATTACTTAAATTGAAATATATTTTGACCTTATTGATAGTTTTTTTTAAATAGTTGAAAGAAAATTTGTTTTAAATTGTTATTTGAGAATATTTATAAGTGGAGCTCATTATGTACAGTCTGTTTCATTATAAACAGCCATCTGAATGTATAGCTCAGTAACTTTTGGATTGAAGCTGCACTATATCCATTTCGGGCATTAATTTGAACTAGTTCAGACTTGGCACAAAATTTTCCATCTGTTTCATTACCAATTCTCTTTTGTCTGTTGGTTACTTTAAGTGTAGTATCGTAGGTTCATTTATCAATAAACTGAATGGTAACACAGCAGTTATTTGCTTATATAACAGTTAGCTATCTGATGGTGGACAAATAAAAATTATATCCGATGCTTTGTTAGAATGCATTTTCACGGCCTGGCAAAAAATTAAAGGAAAAATCTTTTACATCTTCAATTTGAATGTAAAAATTCTGAAGATCTACCTTGAAAGAATTGCATATGTGTTTTGTACCAAGTATATTTTTAGAATGAAAATAATTGGCTTTAATTAAAACAGAATTTTTCTATTTAAACCCATTACCAAAATTTTTATAAATTGTTTTGAGAGAATTATTAGTTATTTGTAGCCCTACTATGAAATAAAGTATTTAAATGTTGTTAATGCTATTTTGCTAAAACTTGTATTATATCAAGTTGTCATAATATAATTTTCAGCTTTTGAAAATTTATAGACATGATTATAATGATTAATGACATATTTCATAAAATATTTTAAGTCACTGAAATAATTAGTTTATTTGAATAAAATATTCTTGATTATGGAAAGGACCTTTTTTAAAAATTAGTGCTGAAGAATTAGAATGATGCCCTGACATGATAACAAACTTTTAACAGAAGTGAAATGTTACCTTTGTTACTGTTATTCTACTTTAACAGTAACTTGTAGGTTATTGAGTTATTCTCTATGTATATGAAATTTCATTTTAGAAACATTATTTTTCTCGATTCATTTGTGAACCTAAATATAAAATTTCTATATTTAAATTTGCCATTTAAAAACAAAAAAGAATTACATTTTTCTTGTATTTTAGAGATAAAAACTCCAGTTCCAACATGAAAATTGACACATTAACATTTCTGAATTGTTTACTTACTCATCACCCCCCAGAAGTATTTCATCCTCATGTTGAAGCCCTTGTAGTAGTGAGTATATTTCAAAATGTATTTTTTAAAGGAGTTGTTTCTGTTAAGTGTGCTTCTTCTTGCCTTCTAAATCAGTAAAAATTGTAAATTTTTGATAAATTTATCTTTATATTGAAATGCTTTTGTTCAATAAATTCAGTGAATAATAATTTGCATATGTATCAGCAAAAAGTTTATTTTTTAAGTGGAATATATTTTGCTATAAAAACACAATAATGGAAGAATTTTCTGTGTATTGAGTAAGGATGCAATCTTTTTTTTTTTTTTTTTTTTTTGGTAAATATATGATGAAATTTAATTATTTATTATATCGAACAGCTCATTTTTACCTCATAGAAGTTTTATCTTCCTTGATGGTAACAAATCAAATTCACAAATATTTTTGCTTCATCAGTGTCTAATGCCTGATGCCTGTAAAGGCACAATCATTAGGAATTGATGGTGATTATTTGGTAAAGGGTCATTTATTTTTCAGCCAAGAGAAATGATCAGACCTTGAGTTTTCAATTTCTGCTTGTGGCATTAATTTTAATTGGAAGTGTGGAATTATTATTAAGTACAGTATGTTTGTCAATTGTGTAAAATCCGATAGAATATAATTTTAACATGAAATTGTAAGTTTTCAATGATCATGATTTTTTTTTCAGGTGTATTATTTAAATGCCTTTATCTATTTGAAAATTTTTATTTGTTGGACCATACCTACTGCTCTTTATTTTTTATTTAAAAAAATTCTGCTAATTTTAAATTTTTGAGAAGGGGGGGGGAGATCTAAAACTTTTATTCTTCTGGGTTTAGATTGTACCATTTTTTTTTTTTTTTTGCTTTAATCTTTTTGATAACTATTTCCCTATGATGTTTTCTCTATATTTGTAAAGAAATAACCTTATTAATAAAGATTACTTTATCAATGACATAAGCCAGTGAAATTTAGGAACATTAAACATGGCAGGAAATTGCTTTTGAAATATTTGAAATCCATTAAGAACAAATTTTTCTAAATCTTAAATAAAAGTTAAATTAAAAATGTAAAAGCAGTGTCTTCTATCATTGCATCGAAGTATATTGCAGCACAAACAAATTTTTAGCACTGTCTGAAGATTTTTTTAAGAAATAACTTTTTAATTTAAAATAACTTACCTTTTTTTTGACTAAATGCTCCAACTTTTTGTAATTTTGGAAAAAATTAGTTTTGATCACAATTTGTAAAAATTTTTATTGTAATGAAATGTAAAGCATTATACCTGTTTCTTTGAATCATTGTCACATGATTTTACTGTTGATGTCATGATTTAAATAAGCTTTATTAGCTTTAAATTAAGAGAAAAAGCTTTAAAGTATTTCATTGAATGAAATTCTTGATTTGTATGATTAAATTATGAGGTCATGTAATATATTATCTCATACTAACCTAATTTTTTTTGTTTAAATTTGGCTACTGGAATTTTTAATTTTCATTTTGTTTCTTACTACACAGTTGACTTCTTTTTATCTTTGGTAATTTCTTTCTATTATTTATAGAAATTAGAAATTGTTGATTTATTTTCATTGAATTTTTGAAAGGTGAGCTGTTCAGTAAAATACTTTATTAAAACTTAAGTAATAATAATATGTAATATCAAATATAAAATAAAAAGCTGCAAGAAAATGTTAGAAATAACCTTCAGTTAGTCCATCAACGAAGAGTATAATGAAACAACAAAGATATGAAGTGATAAATATTGCAGACAGATTTGTCTTTGATGTGTGCCATTTATTCTTGCATAAGTTTATTTGTGTTGTAGTAGTTCAATTAATTTAAATGTTTAAAATTAAAAATGTCTCGGTGGTTAAACAACAAAACAAAAGTTGGGATTTTGCATCTGATAATGATAGACCAAAAAGATTGGGATATTTTTAATTTCCTTGCCTTTACAGATGCTGAAATATTCATACTTGTATCTTCACCAAAAACATTAATAATGTGAACTTGATAATAGATTTCTGCTTAAGTAAAGAGGAATCACATATTAATGTTATATATATATATATATATGAAGTTTTATATAAAGAAGAAAAATCTCAGTTAATTATTAGAGGAACGTGTTTGATTTTATGAAAAAATATTGTGCAATTCTTTTATTTTAGCATTAATTATGTTGAATTGATATGCACTTGTATAAAATACCTGTATTGCATATCTTATTTTAATAACTGTTTCTTTTAATTAATTTAAATTTGCATGTATTCATAAGCAAATTTAGCTATAATTTACACAAATTTTATGCTGTTTGTCAATCTCACAAATTGTATAATTTTGTGATTTTATTGCATTACTTTTACATGGCAAACCATTTTAATCATTTTTTTCTCATAAATTATTGAAAAAAAATCACCAAATTTTTGTTTTTCTCTCAAAATTCAACTTTTTTATTGGATGAAAACTACTGAAAATGTTCTCTCTTTATATTTAATAGGAAATGTAATGCTTGTGTGTAATATTGTTTTCAAGATGAAATATTTATTAACTATGTATATATCATTACTTATTGATTGCGATTAAAAATAAAAGCTTGAGATGCTGCCTGTGTAAATCTAAATTGCCATTACTTATATTTGCAGCCTCTTATTCATGCTGTTGGAGATGTATTTTATAAAATAACATCTGAAGCTTTGTTAGTGATGCAACAGCTTGTTAAAGTGATAAGGCCTTTAGGTAAAGTGTTTTTACATACAAATAAAATTATTATTATTATTATTATTATTTAAATTCTATCAAACTTAAAATGATTCTTTTATTTCATATTTTAGATCAGCCATCTTCATTTGATTTTGCTCCATTTGTGCCTCAATTGTATGAATGTACCCTTGTAAGATTAAAAGCAGCTGACATCGACCAAGAAGTCAAAGAACGGGCTATATCTTGCATGTAAGTGGTTAACTTTTGGTTACATTGTTTCCTCTCTCGTTGTTTAATGCTTTAATTCTAAATTTCTGCTCAGATTTGCAGCAATTTCTAAATAATAATTAGGAATATATATTTATAATATATGATATTGCTAGTGAACATTAGGTGGGAAAACTTTGTGACTTTATGCAATGAAGGATGCCTTGTAGCTTTCCATGTTATTTTGAAATTATACTATCATAAATTTATATATTGTTCACTTTAAAGAAAGGCATTTTGCGTAAAATATTGATTATGCTGTTTAAAAATAAATTTGTTATATCGTTTATATTTAAATTCCATTTCAAAATCATTTCTGGATTATTTACTGCATCTTGATGTACCATATAATATTTTGTATACTCTGTTTATATGTCATTGATTACAGTTTTAAATGGTTTTCATACAAAATGAATGTGGAATTCTTTAATTTCATTCTTTTGATTAATGTTCTTGCAATTGTTTTATTTCTTCTAATCTTTCTTTTTATATATAAATATAGGGGACAGATAATATGCAATCTTGGTGATTATTTGGATGCTGAATTGCAAACTTGCCTCCCAATTTTCTTAGATCGTCTGAGAAATGAAATTACGCGGCTGACCACTGTAAAAGCTTTAACAAAAGTAGCTGGGTATGAATTTTTTTTTTAAACCTATTTAACTCATTATTTTATTAATGATTTTCTTTACTGTGAATTGATGGAGAGTTATATACTTTTTTTTAGGTCTCCTCTAAAAATAAATTTGAGGCCCATTTTAGGTGAAGCAATGCCAATTTTAGCATCTTTCTTGCGTAAAAACCACAGAGCTTTAAAACTGAGTACATTAACTCTTCTAGATACTTTGGTTAAGAATTATGGTAAGTGTGGCTTTAGTCAAAAATTTTCTGCTTCTTAACTTACTATTGTAAGTTTAAAAGGCTTATTAGTAGTGCATTAGTCTTATATAATTTTTTAAAAAATTCCTTATATAAAATTTTAGGTATTTATTAGTGTGGTGTCAGATAATGTATTAAATTTGACTAAAATGTTATAATTTTTAAAGTAGCTATTTTAATTTGAAGTTATAATATAAAGTCATGAAAGATGACAATATATAAATATTTTTTTATTATAAATGTTAGTTTTAAATTATAGTTATCTTTGAAATCTCATTTATTACATGTATGTACTTAACAATTTCAGTTGAATTTTTAACTCAAGACATGATCAGTACTGTGCTGTCTGAACTGCCTCCTCTAATAAGTGAAAGTGATCTCCATATTTCACAGGTAAATACTGAATACATATATTTATCTATATTTTTTTTTCTAATGATATTTTGATTGCTAATAATAATTATCACGATATTTTTAAATGAAAGTATAGAATTTGTCTGATGAATTTTATTCATATTATTTTTAGTTATTATATTCCTTCAAGATTTTTTTCTTTCATTTAATATAATTTAATGCTTTACTTTTTAATTTTCTATATTATTTAATATATGAATGTTATATATTTTTTGGGGAATATCTTGTATTTCAATGAACTAAGCATTTATAAAACAATAAACCTGTTTAGAAATGACCTATAATTCTTTATTGAATTTGTTTGATTCTGTTGATGTTTGTACTAAATAACTATACTTATCTCTATATCTAAAATAATTGTAACTGCAACTCACATAGAGCTTGACCATAGTGTACTTGATTGAAATCGCAAATCTTATTTAAAGCAGAGGAATGTTATAATTAAGTGAACATGTTATGGAGATTGAGGAACTCTGTGGAATGCAGATTAACCTGGTTCTTCCTTAGATGGCGCATTTAACTGCTGTTCAAATAGCTGATGAATTTTAATTCGATTTTATTGCCATTCAAGGGTAGAGCTAGGTGATAACCAAACTTCAACCATCATTGTGATATATTGTCGAGCACATATTGATATTTTTTCAATAAATATCTATATCATTATTTATATATATCTATTATAAATTATAAAAATCCTTGCTTACCATATTGACAAATAAGAATGATTCCAAATGAAAGAAAGCTCCATTTTATATAGCAAAAATATTGGCATTCTTTTCAATAAAAATAGAAAATAATTGTGTTAAAATCCTTTTATTTCAGTGTAAATGCTAAAGCAGCATCTGTGTGTTACAATTTATCCTTTTGCATTTTTGAAATAATTTTTTTTTAAATTTGACTTTTTTTTTTATTACTGATAAAAGAAAAACTTCAGTTTAATTCATTTCTCATAAAAAGAGAAAGAGAAAATGGCTTAATAATGTCTTTAACTAGTGAAATTAAGTAGTTTTTATTAAAATCCGAATTCAAAATTGATGTCTTGAAAAATTAATTTTTTATATGAGTCACATAAATTTTTATTTGTTTTTTATTAGTATTATTAGCAGATTTAAATATGTGCAAAAATTTTAACAATTGGTATATTAGATAATTAAAACTAATCATTCTAATTATTGTTGCAAAATTCAAAAAGACAAAAAATTACTCAATAAACAAAACATTAATAATAAATATTATGGAAAAAAAAATTATTTACATTAAATACATTAAAAAAATTTAAAAAAAGGTCTTGATCATGATCATATAAAGGAAAAATATGCCATTTTATATCATCACAATATAAACTCAATGAAAAAATAACCAACATTTAAGCACTACAGTATGTTTTGAATATTTAAATTTGAGCCAATTATCTATTTCTATTAATTGTTAACATTTTCCCATATTATAAAATTTGAATTGAAGTAAAAAAAAATTAAAATTAAATGGGGTTTTTAAAAAAGATAATATAAAATATTGTCAGAAAATTGAAAAATAAGAATTTCACAGAAAAATTTGTGAAGTCAAATGAATACAGAAATTTTAACTCAATTTAAAATTTAGGCTCATAAAAATTTGTATAGAAGGAATTAAACAAATGAAAAAATGCCTTAAAATGATAGCACCATTTAAATTAAACATATATGCTCTGAATTTCAAATTTAAACTTTTATAATGCATTTTCAATAAAATATCTTAATGTTTTAATTGGATTACTATTTATTAATTTTATAAATGCTGCTAGTTTTTTTTAATTAAATAAATCTTAGGATTTAGAGCTCAATTATTTTTATGATTTTGAAATTTAATTGATAAAGGTATTAAATTTATTACAGAACTACTTTATTATTATTTCTGGAAGATATTTCATATATTTTCAAGGAATAAAGAATGAAAAATTTACTTGAATTGTAAATATAAAGGAAAATAAAAGGATGCATAATTCTTGTATTATTTTTATATATAAATTTTGTTGATAATGTCATTTGATTAGGAAGCATAAAACATGTTATTTTAAAATGACAACCTTGAAATAAGTATTTTTATGTATTAGAATATGGCAGAATTTATAGAAATATTAACAAAAATTTAGTATGAAGTGAAAAACAAAGTGCAAAACAAAAAAGAAGCTTGAACTGGAAACTAAATTGAAAACTTTAAATTTGAATGCCAATTTATTGTGAACTATTATTACTTATAATATTGATATTTTTCAAAAATATTTTTTAGATAAGCACACCCTCAGTTGCCCACTGCATATATATCATGCATGGATAGATAACTTAAGGGTGAATTGTAATTTAAAATAAGCCAGGCAAATCAGCTAAAAAGTAATTGCCAAAATAAATTATCCATTTCCACTAGTTCATTTTTTAAGAGGATATGGACAGAAAATATTCTTAATTTAAAAAGATTTGGTTGAAAATTGATGTTTATCTAGTGCAAAAGCTAATTTCTCTCAACTAAAAGGTATCTTAAATTTTATCTTAATTTTTATCTTTAAAGATTTAAACTGCTTAAGCTTAAAAAAAAAAAAAAAGAATTATAACAAAGTTTGAAACATGTAATTTCTTTTTTAGTTGACAATGAGTTTGTTAACCTCAATATCCAAAGTCCAAAAACAATCCCTCATGAATGTCACAGAAGCCATTTTGCCAGAAATTCTCACTTTAGTTCATTCCCCTCTTCTTCAAGGTAAGGATTATATATATTTTTTGGTAAAAAAAATAATAATTATTTTTAAGAATTTTTTTTTTTTTTTATTATCTGTCTTATTCTGATGTATGTAATTGTACAAGAAATTGGTAGTTCCAGGTATGATAGCAATTTTTTGGGGTAATGATTTGACATCTGAGCTGTGTTACCAAATGTTTCACATTCTTTGTCTAGTATAGATGAAAAAGAAACAACAATTTGGTTATGTATTTATAAAAGGAGATTAGTATTTAGTTGAATGAGCTGATTGCAACAGTGCCTACTTGATTAGGGCTTGGAAACATTGAAACTTATGGTTTCATCTTCACTAAAAGCAGGCGTGTGTGTATATAAATTTGTACTTATATTTATTGCAATGTTAGGTCTTATTTATTAAGAAAATAAAATGATGTACACACACAATATAAAAATATAGTTATATGACAAAATAATAGGAACACCCATTCAAAAATAAGTCATCCTTCAATTATGCAATAAAAGGCTGCCTCGAGTTACAACTGTGTGCTATTTAGCGGCAGTAAAAGGGAAGATAACAGTCTAGCATTTGGCAGTGTGAGTTGCATGAGGAAATTATGTACATAGTAAAGCGTGATTATTTCTGACATGAAAAATGAATGATAATTGGAACTCGACCCCTCTACCGTCCATGTCCAGAACATCTAACCTTGCGAGTGTTTCAAGGACCCTTGTGTTAAGCGATATGATAGTCTACACAAACCTGAGTATGGTGTCTTCTGTGCATCTAATAGTGGTTGAAAGTTGAAGTTTAAAATACCATGATAGAGGGTGTTGAAGAAGAGAGTTGTCTGATATTGTAAGACTAAGCTGCTTAGGAATACCCATTTTCAGAACCCTGCATCCATGAAAAATATTCAATGAGATTTGCATGCTGCCAACATTCATGAAAGAGTAGCTATTCCAAAATTGTTTGTTTTGAAGCAAAATTCTATGAAGGGATTGCAATGAGGCTAAGACCACTTAAACTAGACACTATTGCAATTGTAACAAGTCATCTGGTCTTATAAATCCTCATTTACATTATTCCAAATTACGTTATGTATGTTTGTGTGACGAACATCGGCATAAGCATTTCATGTTTGATTGCCTGGTTCTAACTGTGATACATGAAGGGGGCTCTGTAATGATGCGGAGTGCAATATTTTCCTTTGGATTAGAGCCTCTCATTGTCTTAAGGGGGATGATCATAGTCGACAATTATCGAAGTATTCTCGCAAATCATTTTAACCCATATGTTTCAAGCTCTTCTTTCTGGAGAACATTCTGTGTTCCAAAATGACAATGGCACTTTCACATGCATTGCTGTGTTCAAACTTGGTTACATGAGTGATATATGTGCAAAGTGAATAAAAAAGACACATTGTGATACCACATTCAGTTCATACTTAATGATTGAATGCGTCCCTTCCTCATTCTGATTAAAGGATAGAATTTTAAAATGTAACAATTATTCATGCTTAAAAAAAAATCCCATTTTGTTGAGGATTATCTTTCTAGCTTTCACATTGTGATATGTCAAAAAAATATTTTGAAGAGACAAGCATAAATACAAGCATAGCTAGGAACAACATTCTGGTTGTGGCTAGAAGTTCCAGTGAACATTTCTTCAGCAGAGAAAGAGGCAACATCAACCTCTCTATTAAATACAAGATATATTGAAAACAAGATAAATGGCTGCATTATATGTGGAAGCATTGCTCTTATAAGACAGTAGTTTGTGCTTTACAAATTAAATAATAATGCTATGTCTCAATTTTGCACCATTTTAACAGTCAGAAACAAGTATGTTTAGATGACTTTTTTGAGAAAAAACATTCATCATTAATAATAAATTATATTGTTTTTAAAACAGTCAAAAACAAGTATTATCTTTAGATGACTTTCTTCAGAAAAAACAATAATAAATTATATCATTATAAATTAGTTTGAGCATTTTTTTCAGAATGAAACACATTATCTTATTTTATTATCGTTTCTTTTATAATTTTTTTTTCTCCATTTACTGTGTGTTTTATATTATGAGTAAATTTTTCTGATTTTAGTTTGTATTGTGAGTTACTGTATTTAAATGTTGTCATTTATTTGAAAAGGTGCTGCTTTGAATTCTATGCTAGAATTTTTTCAATCCCTTGTCAGTAACCAGGTGCCGGGTGTGAGTTATCGAGATCTTTTACGGGTAAATTTTATTTCACAGCTCATATTTATTGTATCACATTTTTATGGTGTTATTTTATTTGTACGAATTATAAAATTATAAATATAGGATTATTTATTTACTTTGTAGCGTCTCACAGCTCCAGTGTGTTCGATGAATGGGCAGCATGGTACAGGTACTGTTCCTCACCATACGATTCATAAACAAGCCTATCATTCCATAGCTAAGTGTGTTGCTGCATTAACAATCACATGTCCGCAGGAAGCTCTACCAGCTGTTCACCAATTTCTGCAGGAATTAAAGGTACATTTTAAAAATACATTTTGTTTGATTTTTATTTGCTGAAGTTTAAGACAACAAATGGGTTTTAAATTCATTTGTTATCTGTAGATATTGGGGCTAAAATAAATAATTTAGATTTTGTTAATAAATTTCAAAACTTTTTCTTTGTTTTGGGGCATTTAGATTGAAAAGCATATGATATCTGGTATAACAATTAATGTTATAAATAAATGGATAATATTGATATTTTTTATGTAATTTAGTCTATTTGCATTCAGACAGTATTATTTTTATACTATCTATTATATTAATTTATTATTTTCAAGGAAAATTAAATGTATTTATTTGTAACTATTTTTAAAAGCCTATTTGCTGAAGATTGAACTAATCTATCGCATAATAAACAATTAAATATATTTTAATAATGTGTAAATTATTATTAAAAATTTAGCATTTCATAAAAAATCTTAGAATGCCTGATTTCCTTTGTTGAGATGAATGCACTTGCTTTGCTCCCTTCAGGAAAATTGCATGAAGAATGCAGTGTTCCCTTGAGAGCAAATACCCTGAAGTGGAGCTTTACCACAGGCTAAACCAATTTTCACAGTTAAATCTAATTTTATAATAATAAAAATATAATGACTTCAATTTTACTAGTAGCATATGTAATATACTACTACTTAATATTTATAAATATTAAGACTATAATATTAATAATAATGAATGAAACAAGCAAAGCACTCAACTTTTTATATCCATGAAAACAAATATTGAAAGTAAATTTGTATATTTTTTTCACTCTCACCACCAGCAACAGTCAGCTGAATGCACTTTCCCATATTCTCTTAACAAAATACACTCATACACAAAAAGCAATCAACAAGAATACCAGAATCCCTTTAATTCTCATACACACTTTTAGAAAGTAATTTGTTAATACAAATAAATCTATTAAATCTTAAAACCCAGAAAAGAAATTAATGCTTGCATATGATTGTTAAATGCGATACAATTTGACTGTTAAATATTTTACTTTTTTGGTCATGTTGAGTAAAATAAAACTGATCTTACTATGATACTTACTGAAATACTATGTTTGTTAATCCCAAACAGCAAACAATAAATCTATTTTTTCTTAAACCAATAAGCATTCCATCTATTTCTCATTCAGTCAAAATATAAACCCAGATCAAAATAAATTATGGTCGTTCTTTAAATGCCCACTCCTCTTGAAATACCTGAACATGTTCAGTTATTCCCATGGTTAAATCCCCTAAATAAATATAAATAAATAAAAACCTCATAACCGAAAGCAGATATTCAAGGTTAACACTCTGCGAGATATTCCTTGAAATTATATCAACTGCAATCTAGTATTTATAATTAAATAAAACATTCCAAATAAAGATAATGTCAGTGTCTGCGTAGGCTAATGGAGGCACAAAGACTCATCTTATATGATACCATGGACCACAAAGCGAGATTCATGTGAACACTGATATGGGATCATGATCCTGAATGTATTAAATAAATTTGTATCAAAAACAGATTTTCATTTTAATTACTTCTGTTGGTCCTGAAAGAGTTTAGGAAATCACTAAAATGTATAATACATTTAACTAATCCTTTAGTTTCTTATGTCACAAATAACATATAGCAGTGTTGATTTTTTTTTTTTTCATTTCTTTCAAGTTTCTTTCACCTGAATTAATTTTATTTATATTCAACTCAAAAATGGATAATTCATATTTAGATATTTTCTCAAATTACACATAATTAAGATATTGAAATATCACTTGCATACAAAAAAAAGGGGGGGGGGAGAGGGGGGTTAAAGTTGAGGGACCCAAAATTTATTTCCTAAAATAATTGAATACCCGAGACATAACATTAATTCATTACTGTACATTTACTAAAAAATTTGTTACTAAAGAAATGTGTATAGAAATTATATTATAATGATTATTAATGTATTAATGTAGTGCTTTGTTGTATCAATTTGAAAATTTTTTTTTCTATCCATCATATGACTTTTAAAAAAATTATTATTGAGAGATGAAAAAATGTTTTCCTAGGTGAAACGGAATGTTGACAGTGTGCAGTTGTTTGCTCTCTTAGCTATTGGAGAGATAGGAAAGCACATGTAAGGAAACTGCTTTATTATAAATGTTATGATTTTGCTCATTAAATTTGTTGTGTATAATAATGCTTTGTTAATTTTTATTAGTGATTTGAGCAGTATAACTGAATTGAAGACTGTACTTTTGGATTCATTTTCATCTCAAAGTGAAGAAGTAAAGACAGCAGCCTCTTTTGCTTTAGGTGAATGTCTTTTTATTTTTTGTCACATTAAATATGTATAAAGTAGTAGTATTAATAAAAAATTCTTATATGTAAGGTACATTGTTTATATCAGCTTTTAAAGAAAGAATTTTTTGTATGCATTTATTTAAGTTTAATAGAGTTGTTATCGAATAAAATTCAGCAAGATATATCAGTATTGTTGATCTACATTTTAAAATCTGACTGCATTCATCAGTTGGCAAATAGTTTGTCTTTCTTTGTGAATAGGACAGGGAAAACCAAGATAGCTTTAATAGATAAAATTTGGTAAATGATCTTTTCATATAAACTGCCAATATATATCAAAAGATTTTACAAAATCTATCAGTGGGAAGTGTTACTTTGTCAAAATATATGTTGGATTTCCTCTGTTTTACTATAAAACTAATGATAAGCCTCTTTATTTCCTGAAATCTTTTTTAAATGTATGTTAATACTGACATTTAGTAAAGATATACATTTTAAATTGTTTTACTTATTTTCTTTTATATATCCTCTCTGTGTTTTTCATATTATAAAAAGAGTTTTTTTAAAAAAATATTTATTTAAATATGTGCTACCATTATATAATGTATAAGTATTAAATGCATTTATTTATATGCATATTCTTGTGGTTGTAATTAAATATAAACTTTCTAAATCTGTGGAAATCAATGAGGAATTTGTTGAAAAATAAATATAATATGATGAATAGATTTTGAGCTTGGCTAAAGTTCAAGGGAGGATTAGAAATAACAGTACTCAATGCTACTGCCTAAAAGAATGAAAATGTCAAAATCACAATGTAATGATGGTTATTGGGAAGCTAATGAATATACAAAATATAATCATTGTTAAGCAAATGTTATAATTTATGTACATGAATACAGAACATTCCATTTTTTCCCCTTCTCTGTGAAATCTTTGATGCATATTAACTTCCTATATTTTATTTTTATAGGAAGTGTAGCAATTGGTAATCTCCCAGAATACCTGCCTTTTGTTTTAAGTGAAATTGAGAATCAGCCTAAACGTCAATATTTGTTGTTACATTCACTAAAAGAGGTATAACTAACTGTTTGATGGTAAAACAAGTTACAATATATTTCATTGTTTTCTTGAAGATGCTTTTATTTTCTTTTTTTATATATAGATTATTAGTTGCCAATCAGCCAGTCCTGCCACTGTTAAATTACTTCAACCATTTATAAAGAATATATGGTGAGTCAGCCCAGATTTCTCTCCCTTTTTCTCCCTCATCGAAAAAGGCTTCTTAATCTGCAGTGAAAATTTTCATCCTGGTTTATGAGATTTCTCAATATAATTGTAATTTCATTATAATTAAAAAAAATTATAATAAAATTGCGTTTTATAATAATTTTTTTCCACTTTTTTCTTTTTTAAAAAATTTATCATATTTTGATTTAATATTATGGTAGATAAAATTTAGAATATTTTCTATTGCACCAGTCTCTTGTTTAAGTTTTAAAAAAGATGTATTCTTAGTTTAATTTTTATGTTAATTTATGATTTTTTAATTTAAGTGAGATGAATAATTATTTGAACCAGAACTGAAAAATTAGTCTAAAATACTTTTATGCATGTAATAAAATTTTTGAGGAATAATGCTGTTAAACAGTGTGGACAGTTTTTGCAACCATGAAGAACCATAGTATTTTTGAGCGATGTCATTTACTGATCTAAAGATGTAACGAGGAAATAAAAATATTTATCTTGTGAAACTTTTTGTCAACCTGTATATAGATTATGAATGTGTTTTCATTGTATTATTGATTATATTATTTTATGTTATTAATAATCCCCTCTCCCCCACAGTTGGATGGAATTATGATGGCTAATTTTTATTTTAGGGTAATGCTATTTAATCATTGTGAGTGCACAGAAGAAGGAACAAGAAATGTTGTTGCTGAATGTTTGGGCAAGCTTACTCTTATTGATCCTGTTAACTTATTACCAGAATTGAAAGTTTACCTTAATTCTGATTCTGCTCTTGCTAGAAGTACTGTTGTTACAGCTATGAAGTTTACAATATCAGATCAGGTACATAGTTCTATTTGTGAATTAAAGTGACATGCTGGGTAATTTTAGATTTTATTTGTTCATTTGCTAAGAAACTTTGGTTTATCCATGCTTTTTTTATGAAAACCCTTTAAAAATGAATTTTTTTGGATTGTTAGATTTAAAAATGATCTATTTTTAATGAGTAATTTTTTTTAAAGCATCAACCAATAGATTCCTTACTCAGAGGGTGCATTGGCGACTTTTTGCAAACCTTGAAGGATCCTGATCTTAACGTTAGAAGAGTTGCATTGGTTGCATTCAATTCTGCTGCACACAATAAGCCATCACTCATCAGAGATTTACTAGACACAACTTTGCCGGAGTTGTACAATGAAACTAAAGTTAGAGTAAGTAAATATTTTCACAAAGGGTAAATGTTATAAAATATCCAGACTAAAAGTGTCCAAAAGTAATAATTTAGATTGAGAAAACAGCATATGATTGATTATGGATTTTTATTTTCTTGAGAGAAGATTTCACATGAGCCCTTGTAGGGTAACGGTGCTCAATGTGACTGTATTTACTATGCAAATTATAATTTCTTACCAGCATATTATTTGCAGTACTTTAAATGATCTGTTATGAAGGAGGATCAGAATGTGTCAAAGTGTTTTATAAGTAATAAACTTTTGAGTAAACAGCTCACTTATAACTAGTTTTAATGAAATCTGGGAAAATATCAAGCTGTATTGTTTCAAGTGACCAGGGAGAGTTATCCTAATACTGATAAACAGGTATGTTATTTCTGAAGGGGGGGGGGGGGGCAGGTAACCATTAAGATGTTGATGCTGAAATTTGATTAAAAAATAATTGCAGTCATTTCTTAGTTTAATCCATTTTTTATGGCATGCTTTCGTCTGGACATTGTTCAGTAAACATCCATATAAATTATGAAAAGTTGTCATTGTATATAAATTTCTATCTATACATGTATGACAAATTGTATTATAATGGCTGGAAACCTACAATATTCCTTTTCTTATGTATATATATATATATTCAATGCTTTCTGAAAAAAAAATGTCTAATATTTTTCAAAAGCTGTCTTTCATGTTATTTGTGTAACTGTGACAACATTTTCTACTTTTATTTTAGTAAAATAATATCCATTGCATACATTAAAGAACTATTAGATATTCTCTTATAGTAAGCAACTTTACTATGTTCTTATTTTCTCTAACTATAAAGAAGGCGTATGTATGTTGTTGTTTTACATATCACACCATTAGACTTATAGCTGCCAAATTTGGCACAGATGTACTTTGCATGTTGGGATTGTCTATCTTAGAATGTTTTTTTCTTTTTGAAATCTTAGTTGGAATTTTAATTAAAGATTTGATTGGATATTAGTGCTTTGCTATATTTTTTAACTTGTTATAGAATTATAGCACAGATGTGTTTAGCATTCAATTTTTTTAAAAATATTGTTTTTAATTATAATAAAATTTTTCTGTATAGATTTAATTAGTCTTTTAAAACTCATTTTAGATCGCAATGATTTTTAACCATTCTGCAGGAATGGTTAAAAATCATCGTACAAGAGAATGCTAATTTATATGATTCAAGCAGTTGCACTTATGCAAATATTATATCAGGTGACTTGACTTCCTTTGTGAGTTTCATAACAGAATAATTCAATTAACAGAATGGCCACATGAATTATTGCTAAAAAGTATGAATTTTAATGTTAATTTAATCATAATTTGATAATCAAAATTATTTTAGGAGTGTCTATATAATAAAACTATATGTAAAAAATACATTGAAATAAAGCATATCTAATATTTCCTGCAAACTATCTGATCACCAGAGGTGTCTGATTTCTAATAAATTTAATGACAAAATTAAGACAGATGCCAAATTAATATGTTGATGTCAGCTTGACTGTAGACTTAAAGCTTTTTTTTTTTAAAAAAAAAGAATTTTTTCCCTCAATATTATATGCATTTCATAAATTTTTTTATGTATTTTGCTTTTGAATTTATGTGTGACATGTATGTCTTCTGTTTACAGAAAGATTTGATCAGAGAAGTGGAAATGGGTCCCTTTAAGCACACAGTGGATGATGGTCTAGATATTCGAAAGGTATTTACCCTTCTATATATTGTCATCACGGTAATTTGAAATGCAGATGATTTTACTTTATATCAGTATAATTTAAACTTCTAATTATTTATTAAAAAAAAAAGACTTTCTTTCTAATGATAATATGTGAAATTAAGATATAAGAGTCACATGACTACATTAGGATACAATACTATATATATATATATATAATGTAATATAATATAGTATGTGTGTGTTTGTATGTATGTGTCTGCGTATATATATATATGTGTGTGTGTAAAATTAAAGCAGAGAAGATCAGAAAATTCAAGTAACATTGTGATATGAGCACTTTTGTAAAACAATTATATGTATATATAATATAATATAATATAAGATTAGAAAGGCTACTGTTTTTAAATTTTTAATGCATTTTTTTCTCTCGATTCATAACTATTTATCTAGGCTGCGTTTGAGTGTATGTACACACTGTTGGATTCTTGTTTGGACCGACTTGATATTTTTGAGTTCCTGAACCATGTTGAAGATGGCTTGAGGGATCATTACGATATTAAAATGCTGACTTACCTCATGCTTGTTCGATTGGCAATCCTCTGTCCTTCAGCTGTTCTTCAAAGTAAGTTTTTTTTTTTTTTCTATGCTCATGTACTATTTCCAGTAACTGATATTTCATCAGTTGTTGTGTTAAATCGAACCATTTAAATGCAATAATAAATTTTGGAAAAATAATAAATTAGAATTTTTTTTTTATGGTTTACTAAAAGATCTGGACCTTTACTATTGTTATTATTAAATATTTTTTGTTGATTTCCAATTTATGACACAATTTAATAAAAACATGCATAGAATTTATGAAAGAAAAATGAAAATTTTCTTTTTTTATTTTCATAAATTTAAATTCCTCTCTCTGTAGGGATTGAACGGCTGGTAGAGCCTTTGCGAGTTACTTGTACTACAAAAGTGAAAGCCAACTCTGTGAAGCAAGAATTTGAAAAGCAAGATGAACTGAAAAGATCAGCAATGAGAGCTTTTTCTGCCCTTCTGGCTGTGCCTGATGCTGGTAATTATATCTTTATTTAGAAATCAAGCAACTTCCAGTTTTCAGGAGTAACTCATCTCAAGAAGGGGATGAATTGCTAAGAAAAGACAGGAACTATCGGATTTTACAATAAAAAATGATCCTAGGGAAAAAACAAAACAAACAAACAAACAAAAAAAAAACTGCATGAGAGCCCTTGAAAATGTTTTTGTTTGTTGGCAGAATTGTTTCAAGCTGAAATCCTCAGTTTTTCAAAATAATTCATGTTATCTACTTTGCAAACAATAATAAACGTCCTTTCTATTAATATGTCATTCATTTTCTCCTTTTAAATAAAACTGCTCAGGTTTTTTAAAATTATGCATATTTGGAAAATTTAAAATGTATTTAATGCATTTTTTTCATAGCAGATTAATTATACTGAAATTGATTTTGTTGTGCTTTCAGCTCATTAAGGATATAATTCATGAATTAAGGCCTTTCAGATGAATTACACACGTATATATATATGTAGGCTGACAAAAAGCCTTCTTTTTAACAAATTTGATTCAAAATTACTTTGATTTTCCTATGCAGACCACATACTAAATTTCATCCCTTTAGTTTTCCCACATTTGTTTTTATATATAATAGTGATACTTAAAAATAGTAGCAAGTTTTTTCGGGCTCTTGGTAATCTGAATTTGTTAAAATTCTTAAATCTTTTGATGGATGTAATAATTTAGTGAATTATTACATCCATTGACTTTTGAATGCTCTACATACAATAAATAAAAAGGTGTCACTTTTTTTTACCCCTTCAAATATGCGTAGTTGAAAAGAAAGGCATGCTTTGACTTTCCTCTGTACTAATGTTTTTTAGTTCTCATTCTATGATTAATCAGATTATTTACTCTTTCCCCTTTCTTAAAATTCCTTCCTTGTTCTTTCCTAAAATGGTTACTTTTATATTTTTAAACTTATATCTGCTTTCATATTCTACTCTTTTTTAAAAACTTCAGAAAAAATTTATACCGGTTATTTAAGGTAATTTTCTGATTTGTTCTTAAAAGAATGTCTTATAGTAACATTTTCTGAATGATACCAGCTTACTTGGAGGGTGCATAATACTTTTTAATCTACAGAATTGTCTTTTTCAGTTATGAATTTTAAATAATATACAATATGCACGGTCAGTTCAAGGTAAATGGCACATATTCCTTTTATAATTTTGATGGGAATCAAATTCTCGAGCAGCTGTTTTTTTAAAAGTAGTTCTTAGAGATAAGTGCCAATATTTATTTAATATATGTGCTGAAACTGCTTATATAATATATTTTGAAATGTTTTTCTTTTTGTATTAATCATGTGGGTAATTATTAAACATTTCCATAAAAATAATGACGTAGTGTTTTCTTTTGTAAATTATTGTGTATTACTTGACATTTTGTTGTTTGTTAATCCTAAGTTATAAAATCTTTGAAACTTTATTTTTTTTCAATGATTCATTTTTTCCCCCAGTTATAATTACTTAATTTTCTACCTTCCTCCCCTTTTCTTTCAGATAAAAATCCTCTAATGAATGAATTTCTCGCTCAAATAAAATCCACACCAGATCTCCAGGTCCTCTTCGAAAGCATTCAGAAGGACTGCTCTGGTTCTGTGTCAGAGTCTGCTGTTCTCATGGATATCAGTTAAGCTCTCTTCCTCACAGAATATTTATTTTGGAAATACAAAATATGGACAATTCATCCACGAAAGACCTCATGACGGCCTTTATTCCCGGAGGACTGCACTGTTTTTTTTAGACAAAACACTTAAGAATGTCTAATGATTGGTTTTTGTTACTTACAAGATATGTGTCATACGAAACTGAAAAGAAAAGCATCCAACGAGATTTTTCTTCTGATTAGAATTGTTTTAAGAAATGTCTCATCTGAATTTAATTATTTAATGTTTGTTTATCTCCTAATATTAATTTTTTTTCTCTCCTATGAAGGTGAAATTTGTGAAGTACTGAAAAGTTTTTACTATTATGTTATTTCGTGAGTACATTTGTCTATTTTCTGTAACTGGATGTCTTGCAATTCACAATAAAAGCTTTTTGAGAAATGATTTTTGTTCTTGAATGGGTTTTCTTTTTATAAAATCTTACATTTCAAGAATGTAATATTGACAAGGATTGTAAGAACTTATGATAAAGGGCTTATTACATTTAATTATTTACATTAAAAATTATTCCCTTTTGTGACTGTTATTTCATATAATTATGATGGTCTTCAGATTTTTCTGATGCTGCCTATTTGAGGGGAGGCTCATTTTCGGCCAGCCATTATATATAGTCAATTGACTGAAGGATAGTTTAGTGTTGAAATTCTGTGGAATTTAACTTGATTTGTTTTCTCAAGGAGCATTAGTTTTAAATGACCCATTGCAGACGATTGTATCAGACAGTCTTAAGCAGCTTCATTGTGAGAACATTAAGCTCCGTGGTAGCCTGGTTGGTAGAGCATCAGTCTTGCAACCCGAAAGGTAGCGAGTTCTGTCCTCAGCATGGCCAAAGACCGCCGTATTGGCTGATGGCAGTTGGGGCACGTTCTATAGGTCGTGACTGCAAAGTCTTCCAAGCTCCCATCGCAAATTATACCTCTGGGGCTACTGAGTCGGTCTCTGATTTGGATCTGAATTCTGACTTGCAGATGGATGAATGAGTTCGACCTTCTCCTAAAAATTGCTGTGACGTGTGTGCTCAAGCAAAGTTGTACTTTCACCTGAATGGTGCTGGTTCACAACGAAAAGCGCGCACTCTATCTTCATTCGAAAGAGCTCCGCTCTTTCGGGCTTGGTATGACCAAGTGGCATTAGACCCACCACCCACTAAATGTTAAAGGAAGTATTTGCTTGAAAAAGAAAATGTTAATTTTTTTGATTGTGTTAACATGGATGTACAACTATTCAAATTTTAATACTGGTAGTCATAATTACATATTCTGATTACAAACATCACACTTTTATGTATTATATTATGCTATAAGTTAGATTAATGGTCACTGCTTTTCTCCTGTAATACACTAAAATTTAAACGATAGATTTTTTTTGAAATTTCAAAACACTTAAGTATGCACCTTTTTGAAATAATTGCCTGTTTCACGTCTACTGATAGTTGCCTGTTCCTTGCTGATGCCATCCCTGATAACTAAATTTGTCCATGTTTTGCGTACTACTCGTTAAAATTGCCCCATCAAAGTTCATTGATCATCAGTTGAGATCACATAATTAGTAATATAGGAAATCATACAAATTATTAAAATATTAAAGTTTATTGATTATAATTTTCTATCAGTTGAGATCAGTTAAGTCATTAATTTAGGAAATCGTGCAAATTATTAAAATATTAAACTCATACAGGCAAGATTATATTAAAAAAATAACTAAAAATTTCAAAATTTATTTCCTATTATCACATGAAAGATAAATAGTGTTATAACATATATCATAGATTTCTACTTGTATACAAGATTCTCATCTGAATTGTATGGGAGGACTTTACATATGAAAATGTAGCTACTATTGATGTGTAGTTAATTGCTCCTAGTAATTATTTATTATTAAATTAGATATTAGTTAATAATAAATAGATAAAATTAGATCTTAGATATATAATATTTGATTACAATGATTTAAATATGAAATAAGTAGCTATGTTTTATTTTCAAGCAAAAATAGAGAAATTTCGCTTGCAACCTATGTCAATGGTGTGTTGCTCTTTTTTCAAATATTCCTGTTTACTAGAAATTTGTTTTATGTCAGTAAGAACATTTAGAAAAAGTCAAATTTGTACAAATTGCAAAAATTCGTATTAAAAGCTGTAATGCCCAGAAAAAAAAAATCACTTTGCATGAATACGATAAAACATTTGATTTTTTTTTCTTGTATAAAAACAATTCCAATTGTAAACGAGACATAATGCTTACACATCATGTTAAGGAGTTTTACACAAATCAAATTGATCTTAAAATTCTGTCTGGAAATTTATTCATCATTTGATTTCAAAGTATGTTACCGCTAACAAATTGAGTATGTGCTTACATTTTCCCTCGAAAATGACGATTATAAAACTTTTGCATTGCAAAATGTTACATGAATCATCTTCATGTCATAAAAAATGTAGAAAAAATTGGCAGTTGCGAGACATCAGCTGGGATTGCAATGTTCATGAAATAGAATGATGGAAATTTCGAAATCATTGATTCGACAAATTTTAACGTCGTATCCAGGGCCGGCTATTTTGGGGGGTGCTATGCACCCGTGCCCCCGAGACAGGCCTCCCCCATCTTGATTAAGAAATAAAACTCTGTTCTGTACAATAATAATGCTGCACATACTAAAAGTCTACAATCTTATTTCTATGTGGCTATCTGAGCAAAGATCACCATGATATCTACAAAAAGGTGGGAAAAGTTCATTTGTGAATAAGGCAATCCCCGTCAGGCATGTTAAAACAGAGCGGCCTGCCCGGCGCCCAGAAGTCGAGGCTGAGGCTGGGTTCAAAATCATCAGCATCTACTTTTGTCCATATCTAAGGTAATATTTTTTTCTATCCTTTACATTGCCAGTTGCTAAATATAATAAAAGGCTGAACCCTCTTTCATCATTTTAAAATTAAATAAAGGATTGTCTTCGGTCAAGCATATGGGTATAAAGCTTAAATGCTTTTGCTACACTAAGCATTGAAAAAGAAATTGGAAAAATTGTCATTTTCTTGGAGTAATGAATAGCGAAAGCAAAATCACGCATCATTAAATACATAAGCAAAAGCTCGTTTTATTATTATTATTATTATTTTTTACTTTGCTAAAAATGTAGGGCCTCAATTGGTTTCTCGCAACCGGGCCCCTTCATAGAGAAGGCCGGCTCTATTGATATCTTGTACCTGGATCCAATTAGATACAGTTACTTCTTAAATTATTACACAGGGGTGTTTGTGCTCCGGGGAAACCCCGGAATTCCGGGGATTTTGAACTTCGATACCCGGAAATTCCGGGGATCGTCGTTCAAAAGGAAGTAGGAATAATAATGAATTATTTATTTAGATCTGGGTAATTTTGTTAGCTTTGAAAGCAGAAAACGCAAGGTCAGTGTGTGTGGTGAAAACTTTTCCTTTCTTTCTCAAAAGGCAGTGACAATGCGTGAAAAGGGGGAAGAAACTTTTTTGTTCTTTCTTTATTGCGAGTTATGACTCATTCCCTGGCTCTCGGACATTCTCTTCTGGATTCTTTTCGGCAAGTAGGCGCGGCAGAAAAAAAAAAAAGGGATAGACTTCGTTCGACCAGATGTGCGATCACGTGACTCTGGGTTCAAAGGTCTTATCTCTCTTGGCGTGCGCCAATAAGTAGAGAAGGGGGATTTTTCGCCGTATTAGCTATTTGTCATTGATCGCTTCGCAACTTTTTTTCTCCCCTGTGTAAAATTTTCGTTTCATTTATTGATGCATTTGTAAATTTTTCGTTTCGTTTATTGAAATATTTTTTTATTTATGTACGCAAGAGAATTTCACTATGAAATTTCTCGATATAAATAATGATATTATACAGTTAGAAGAAGGTGTCCGGAATGCATTTAGGTGGAATTGGATTGAACGGAGAGATGGTAATGGGGATACCATCGGCACATGGTGCAAGAAAATAAATGTTGCTGGACAAGCATATTGTGTTTTTTGTAACTCACTGCTGAAGTATGGTGGGGAAGGATTCAAGGCTTTCACAAATCATTCTAAAACTGTGACGCACATAAAATATTCAAAGTGCATTAGACATTCAATGACTTTAAGTAATTGTGCTAATTCAAAAAACACTGATGACTTACTGGAGACTGATGCTCGGCCATTGGATATAGTGACAAGAAAAGAACGCCAAGAGGTATTAATAACTTCGTTTATCGCCGAGAATTCTCTTTCTTTCTTTCAATGTAGCTCCCAATTTAATTGAACTCTGCAAACAGTTGAGCCGCGATCAGACGGCACTAAACTCGTTGGAAATGTCCAGGACTACTGCATGTTATAAGATGAAATATGGGCTCACAAAAACTATTAAGGAAAATATCATTAAAACTTTAATGGAGACTCCATTTTCTCTACATTTGGATGAAAGTACTAGCAATGCTCAAGAAAGTATACTGGCAATATTGGTACAGTTTTACGACAACAATCAATGAAGTTGTAGTTCATCATTGTGCATCTCTAAAGATGGAATCTTGCAATTAAGAAGCTGTTGTTAAAGCACTTGTTAATACTATTGAAGATAATAATATTCTACAGGCAAACTTAATTAGTGTATTAATGGATTCATGTAACACCATGCGTGGAAAAAAAAAGGGTGTTAAAACCAGACTACGATCAAACAAAGCACCCCACTTATTAGTAGATATAGATGGTGATACATGTCACACAGCTAATAACTGTTTTGATAGATACTTAGAAGATTTGTTTGATGACATCTATTTTGATATAAAAAGCTGCAGTAAAAGAGAAAATTTTTTCAAAATCTGTGAATCCCTTGCCATTAAAAAACTTAAGCCCTTGAACAGACCAGACCATAGGTGAGTGTACATTTTATGTGTTTTAGAAAGAATCAAAGATCTGTGGGATGCTCTTATTGCATTTTATTTTCACTGCTGGGATAAAACTGATAAAGGGGATTATTTTTCTTATGTTGGAACTGTATACAATAAAAGAAATATTTCTGCAGCTCAGAAAAAAATTGTTGAAGGGGTGTATTCTTGCTTGCATTCCCAACAACTCACAAAGGATGCTTTAGCTCGGAAAAAAAGAATACTTAATGGGTTATTTGTTATGCAAAACAAACTTTATTGCGTATGGCATTATATTCAGCAGTGTTACCAGAGTTCAACACATATATTAAATTATTTGAAACAAAAAAACCAATGCTTCATTTAATACATTCCAGTATTTATAAATTGATGGCAAAATTTTTCTCTTTTTTTATGAAGCCAGAAAATATAGAGTGCACATCTTATAATGATTTATTAAAGGTTGATGTCACAAATCCAGAATTCCATCTACCTAGCAAAGTAATATTTACTGGTGCAGAAGCTTCCACTCTCCTGAAGAAATTATCAAAAAATCATCCAGTAGCAAAAGAATTCCAAATTTTTCTGATGAAAGCTTATACTAATACAGCACAGCATATGAAACAGAAATTACCCCTTAAAAATTTATATGTAATTAGTTTTACAGCATTAGATTCAGAGCTAAGAGGTAAAACCAGTACAATATTAGCTTTTGAAAAATTATCTTTTATGTTCCATATTTTTAGTGATAATGAAAAGTCAAAAGTAGAAGCTGAAATAAGGTTATACCAGAGTGATATTGATATCACCAAAGAAATGCTCTACACATCTGATGAAAGTGGAAATCAAATCAAGTGTACAATTGATTAATATTGGTCTAAAGTTTTTAATTTAAAAGAGGATTTCACAAATGATTATTAGTATCCTACATTGGCTAAATTGGTCAAAGCCTGCCTTAGCTGCTTCGATGGCCCATTAGTGGAAAGTGCATTCAACTTAATGGATACACTTTTCACTGACTATAGAACCTCTCTTAAGATTGATTCCCTAGATGCAGTGCAGACTATTAAATATAATTTAATGGCTTCTAAAGGAACCTCATGTGAAAAATATGGCTCAAAAAATCCAATGACTGATCCAATTCACAAAGATCTCTTACTGAATATGAACAGAAGTTGGAAATCATATCAAAAGGACTTAAAAACATGCATTTCAGATGAGTCACCTATAAAAGTCTGAAAAACCTTCTACATTAGCAGAAAAGCAAACTGCTTCTACCTCTGCATGTGCAGTTCTCGAGGAAATTTCTTCAACTGTAAATGAGGAAAGTAAAAGTCAACCTTCCTGCAATTATGAAGTTCACCACAAAAGAAAGACAAGCCCACAAACATCAGAAAATAAAAAAGCAGCAGAAATAAGATAATTTTTTTAAAGAATTAATTCAGGTAATTTAAAATATTTACATAAAATGTAGTAGTTTATGTGTTTGAAAATTTATGGTTATTAATTTTGCAAAAAAAGTAATTCATTGAACTTTTATAATTGGGTCTTTCAATACTTCATAATTGTAATTTTTCATTTTCCCCCCCCCCTCTCGAAACTCCAAAATGCCGGTAGTAAGTCTGTAAAAGTTTCAGGGGATTTTTTGGGGTCCCACAAACACCCCTGATTACAGGTAAATGCAGATGGAAAACTAAACTTTGCTACAAGGGCGATAAAACAGATGAACACAATAATTGCTGAATGTCATATGTAGCCCGTACTACGGCATTGTTATAATCAGTACGCAAAGCTGCCGTATCCAGACTTCGTCAAGCTTTCGTGCATAGCTGATCAAGACAATGTATTCTTCTCACGTGACTGTCTGGTGTAGACTCCTCGTGTTTCTCATTCTGCCTTTTCTTCTTTGAAGAGCGCTGTCTTATATCCGGCTGGAAAAACAGAAGGGTATGGGTGACCACGTTGGGCTTGTATGGCAGGAAAGATGTGCATTTAGGCCCTATCACACGGAAAAATATCGTTCGCACTCTTCGTCAATTTTCCGTTTTTACCCTCAAGCAAGTTTTTCGTCATCATCAACTTTTTTTAACCAGATTGAAAATGCCAACGATAGCGATGGAAATATTGTCTGCAAGCGGAATTCAGCCAATCATGCGGAACTTTGATAGTGACGTAACTTTCGTTGACGTCTGCTGACGATATTTTGTCGTGTGTTAAGGCCTTTAAACGGGTCGGGCCGCGTCCTGACTGAGGAATAGCGTGTCTTCCTCGTGATCTGGGCTTCCGGGTTCGAGTCCCGATTCGGGCATGGTTGTTATACTGTGTTTTATCTGTGAGTTATGTGAATGTGCCTCCCTGTAAAAAGGGGTTGTGCAAGCGAATGTGAAGCATGCAGTTGTTAAGTCGTACTCGGTCCTAGTTGGCGCTTCTGAAAAAACTAGGAAGTCTCATTTAGGCTTAAATCGCTGACAACTATCGGTCGGCGAGTTTGTATAAGTGCCACGGGTAACAACAACAAACTGGTCGGGGATAAGCGTCCTTCCTCTGATGTGGAAGAAGTTTGGAGTGGTGCTAGCTCAGGTGTCGCCCAAGTCATCTGTCTTGATGATGCATTTGCAAGTTATTGGTATACTACGTCAGCTCCAAGCTTTGTCTCATTGTAATATGCCATCGTTCCCAGGAAATGTTTGTCTCTTGACCTTAGGTTTATGATCCCGTCAAAGTGGCGTAACTTTCGTTGCCGTTTGCTGACGAAAAGAGCGGTCATTATTTCGCCGTGTGATACCAAACTTGTCACGAAGTCTCAATATTATATACACAGTGACACAAAAAAGGCGAGAGAATCTTTTTTTTCTCATCAAATATTGCACGAAATTATATGTTTCCATTACAAAATTTCATCAAAGGAGGTGGACAACTGTATGAATACAGTTTGATTCTGAGGATATAGAAATTATGAGGATATTTATTATATATTTGATTATGAAGATTGGTAGAAAAAAGGTTTTTAATGCAATTTTTTCTAATAAAGTGCAGTTTTTATGAACAAGCGTGCATGTCTTTTTTTGAATCTAGCATTATTATTAAAATATAATGAAATATTGAATGCGGAAGATTTATACTTTAAGCATTATGATATGGCAAAAAGAGCTAATAACAGTAAAAAATATTTGAATTCAAAATATTATTTAATTAAAGAAATGAAAAAAAGCTGTAATAAGGAAACGCAATGCGAGCAGAGAATGCCCACCGATGTATTTTAAAAAGAATAGGTTAAAAAAGTTAGTGCGATGAAATATTTAAAATTGGCAAAATAAACTTTTATTCAACGAGTTTATTCTGAAAATGCTGTAAAAAAAAGACATATAATATGTCAACAGAATGTCTTAACATATTAAAAGTACTAACAATTAAGACAAAACTGGGTTATATAGTTAAGAAGAACGAAAAATTTTTAGACCACGTAAATTAATGTAGATTACTGCATATATGTATTACAATTTTTGCTCTCTTTCAACACAGTGAAGTAAAATGAACTTATCTGGTAGCTTAACTTTTAACCGTGTAAAAGTTGGTGACAAACAAATGCAACTGACTTAACCTAGCGGAATTAAACAGTGAAAATAATTTGAATATATTTTTTTAAAGAATCGATAGAAATTATGTTCAAGTTATTGTGTTCCGTTTTTATTGACGAACTGATTAAAAAAATCTAAGAAAAATTGAACGATAGAAATTGAAATAGATAGATAGACTCAATAAATAGTGACTTCAATGCAAGTGACTTTACTTAATTGATAATTTTTTCAGTTTTAAACTGTTGTAAAAATAATTTTTGCATGATGATATGGCAGAAAAAACTCAAAATCCTCTCACCGACCTCTTAGGACAGTAGTGGCCTGTTGGTAAGGTCTCGGCTTTGGAACCAGAGAACTTAAAGTCTGAGACCCGTTTCCAAAAACGAACTGTTGTGTAAAAGGACTTCATTGCTCCTAATTCCTTTGGAGCCAAACGTCCTCCAACTGGATAGTTTGGAGAGAGGGTGCCAGCTCACGTATCACAATCGTCAACTGACCGCGGTTCAAAATTACGAAGTTCGCTCTAAAATAGTTCTAGTGTTGCTTTAAAACGGCAACGGGATGTTAAATAACTAGACAATGCCTTCACAATATCTTTAGAAGAGCATATAAATATTTTAAAAGCGCAGTAATCCTTTCAGTTGCCAAAGAAAATGTGTATCGAACTTCTTTCGAATCCATTAAGACAGGAGAAATTATATAGTATGCAAACAAACGGACACTTTATACATGTTGCACACACACACACACGCAAGCACGCACGCATGCACACACACACACACACACACACACACACACACACACACACACACACACACACACACACCCACACACACACACACACACACACACACACACACACACACACACACACACAAAGAGTGAGTGAGAGAGATTTTGAGTTGTGTACAGTTTCAGAGCTCTAGCGTACTATGACGAAAATGAGAAACAGGCTACAAAATCCCATTTTTGCACGCATAAAATAAGCCAGTAAATGAAAGCGCATAAAAGTGACTTTGACTCTCCTTCCCTTCATAACGTGTGCTCAAGTGACGTTTCTGTTCGAATAATTAGCACTTCTGCGTCTGGAGCAGCTTGGGAGCCTGTCTGAAAGGATTTCAGGTAAAGTAAAAACGAGCGACAGACTTCGAGGCTTGAAAGAGTTTTTCGAATAAAGCGAAGCTACTTGACGGCGAAAAGAAAAATAAAATTTTATTCGAGTTAGAGCGTTTCATCCGGAAGATTAAAAAGGAGTAAATTTCTTGAGCTTCGGGCCAACCAGATTCATAATGCTGCCGGGGAAACTGGTTCAAGGATGGTGCAGAATTTTATTTGGTAAAGTTAAACTCGTAAAGCCCTCTTGATGGGTTGTTAAACGGCTGCGGAAGATTAAAATCAATGATATCTTTAGCAAACGATGTTTAAGTCGAAGAATGAAACGAGCTCTTTTAGGATATTAAAATTGAATACGAACGATAAGAGATTCTTATATTGTTAATATTAAATTCTTTCATTACAGAATACTCAAAAAAAAAATCTTTTAAATTTTTTTTGTGCAGCTTAAAGACAAATGTTATAAACTTGCCGCCTGTGGTAACCAGTTTAGTTTTTCCATTGCCTTTTATTCTGTTATATGAATAATAAAGAAAAACTTTAACCTTGTAGAAACCTAAATAAAAGTTATAAATGCTTTTACGTTGTTATTTGATAAGACCGAAAAACATGAATTGAAGGGAATCAATTTCTTCTAATAGAAATGTAAGATCCTGCAATGGAATTAAAGATTGAGAAAAGTACGTGATTGAATTTTTGAATTCTACCATAGCATATATAAAAGTTATTACAAATTATGAATCGAAACAAGCAAGCCTCTTCTCAAACTAGAAGGCAAAATTATCTAAAAGGTATTCTTTACATCTAAACTAATATCTGGTAATATAAATTGATGAATGTTAGAAACGATCAATATTAGAGCTTGAAAGTTGCTTTTAAGCTATATGTATATATATGTGTATGCGTGTGTGTGTATTTATATGTATGGGTTTATAAATGGGTTTTAATTATTTTAATGGTTGTATGTATGCATATATATATATATAAAGTAAAAGAATAATAAAATAAAAAAAATAAATATTATTTACACTTTTTCTTTATATATCATTCTTGAACTTTAGTTAGGCTTAGTTATTTCAACGTCCCTTTGTAAAGCAGCACTAGGGCTATTTGGGGACGGACCTCGTCATTTTGAATCACGATCAGGTGACGAGGACAACACATGAGCTGGCACCCCCCTCTCCACACCACGCCACACCAACGGGAGGAGGTTTGACTTGACAGATTTAACTTGCAAGATACACCCTTACACGACGGGTTTTCGGTGGAATCGAGTCTTGAACTTGAAAATTCTCCGATTCCGAAGTCGAGATCTTACCACCAAGCCATTACCCATGCAAATAATTTTGCACTCTCTTAATTTTCAAAAAAATTATCTTTTCAACTATATTAGAGATTTTGTGGTATAAATATATTTTCTAAGTTCAAACAATATTAAAATAAACTATTTTAATCCCATTTTACAACATTACACTTGAGAATACTGAAAAAAAATTAAACGAATCACGAGATACAATTAGTAGTTTCTTTTATCATCATTCTGAAAGAACACCAAGCTTTACCATTCTGAAAGAATACTTGAATCTAATGTATAAAAATGAATATTTGTTTGCAGAATAGAATAATAAAAATAGAATAAATACTATTAATGCTTCTTCTTTATGTATCTTTCAGTTCCAAAGAATGCATTCATTTCCCCTACGAAAATAAATGTTAATCTTCCCATCATCCCTAATTAAACAAGACAGTTATTCTAAATTCCAAACGATATTTTCAAAATTATTTCTTCTACGGCAGCAACGTCGTGGGTACCAGCTAGTATGATGTACACTTCGTTGTTCCATACTCTTATAAAATTTCACGCAACACTAGCAAAAGAGCGTCGTTTGATTCCAGTAATCCACAATCAATTTGCATGATAATATTTTGATGAATTGTGTTTGGGTTAGGCAAGATTGTAAAAGTACTTGAAATTTTCATTTCGAATAAAAGTTTCCATTACACTCAAACATATCCTTTTCGATTTCCTTGTTTAATTTTTTGTAATTAAATTCCTCCATCATTGCAAAATATATTTTTGATACTCTATCTTATCTGTCATTGTATCGATTCTCCATATTTAAAAAAATAAAGTAGCGATTATTAAAGGAGCTCTTACAGTAAATATCTAATTATCCGACTTCTTTAATTTAATATCACAGTTCTAAATTGACAACATATTTTGCGTAAAATTAACTTTAATTTGAAGGTTTTTAATTAAGGGAAGACATTTATAATGAAAAATTAGCTTCTTAATTTATTTCTCACCACATTCATTCTTTATCATTATTTTCGCCCCGAGGAAGTTACCCCCCCCCCCACAAAGGCTTATTATCTGCAAATCCTTTGTTCCAATCCCGAGAAATGACAATGGCGGGGACGCTTAAAACGAGATCAACATTGCTTCGCTTTTTAATGAATAAAAGTAATTAAAAGTTTCTTTAATTATCCTTCCGCGAAATGAAATGAAATTACGGAAGGGAGAATGAATGTTCTTTTCGCAGTTTGCCTTTTTTTTTTTTTTTTAAAGTAAAAGATGCGATAAAAGTGAGGGAGAATTTATTATTAAAATTCGGGCAATCAAGCAAAGAGAATAAAAGGCAGTAAAAAAACAACGATCAATTATTATTTCTTTCATTTCATTCGAAGAAAATCCGTACGCAGAATAAGGGAGCTGACCCTTATGGAATTTCGCTTAATTGGAAACTCAAAAGATTGCAGCACTTCCTGTTATGTTTATCTACATCCTATAATTCAATACATCTGTGGCACCCGGAGCGTTGCTGCCACTGAAAGAAATGATATTAGGTGAAATCAATCTGGCAATGTTTTGTCGAGATAGAGCGAACGGTACAACAGGATATAAAATACGAACAAACACGCTTTTATAGATTAGAATGCAATACAAGGGAATTAGAATGCAATTACAATGCGTTTTTATATATTAGAATTGTAAAGATTGGTGTTCTTTCAGAATGGTAGTGAAAGAAACTATTGATTCTATCTTGCGATTCGCTTAATATACGTGCAGAATTCTCAAATTTAATTTTAGAAAATGCAGTTGAAATATTTTCTTTCAAAGTTGATTAAACATAGAAAGCATATATTTATGCCATAAAATCTTTCATATAGTTGAAAAGATAATTTTTGAAAATTAAGATGGTGCAAAATTATTTCTATTGCAATATTTTTTGTGGTTACTGCAAAAAACGCTAAAATTAAATTAAAATGCAAAACCTCCAGGGTTGGTCTCCCTTAAACTTTCTCTCATAATCTGTAATAAACTTGTTACCTCTGGGAATGACTCGCATGAAATTTGCGTACAATAGCTACAAAATATGAGCCTTTCACTTCTACCGAATCTATTGTCTCCTCGGTGAGTTGCTTTAAGATTAACCTTCTCTAAACAGATGTGGTTGAGATTCTATTTTTAAAAATTTAATTTTAGATAATTGTACTATCCGCATAGCCATCCCGTAGGTGTAAGCAATAAGCTGACCCAGTTTCATCGCAATCGGATGAATGGTGTAGAAAAGCATAAGAGACAAATATTCATTTTTATTTATAGAGATATAAGTTTACATATTGTTAGAAAATATGTTTGAAAAATTTCAAAATAATTTAAAATCAAAAATAAATTATAGCGCAAAAGAATAGATATTCTATACATCAAAAAACTTAAAATAATAGTTTCTTAGTTACAGAAATCAAATATTAATTTATTTTAATGATTTCTGTTTTTCTGTTCAATTGTTTGATGAATTGTCTTCATTTATAACCACGATGGTTTTCGCAAAAAACATACAAATAAAAAATAAGAGTTTTGTCTGGACAATTTAAGTAATAAACGGGTAAATGAATACAATACTTAAAAATTGGCATAGCATTTATTTGCTTGCAATGTGAACGAAAACATGCAAATCATCTGAATGTTTCAGCATACGTGAAACTGATATGAATTACAGTAAAAATAAGTGTTTATGAAAGTTTTTAATTTTGATTTACTATTTGAAAAGGTAAATCGATTTATCAGGTGTATATAAAAGACACTGCTTCGCGACAATTTTCAATAACTTGAGGATGAATGATTGTTACTTCTTAATGTAATCAAGTTCTTGTGATCTTTAAGGACTGTTAATTCAGAACAAAAATAATTCAGACAAGTTAGATCAATTGCAACTTTACCTGCTCTACTCAATTACAAATTAAAGGGTTGTATTTTTTATTGTTTATTTTTGAGCAGTTTAATAGTATAGTGGGAAAAAAAGGAATTTAGAAAACATTCTTTATCTAACTGATCGTTTTAGTTAACATTTAATGAAAATTACAAAGGTGATCTAAAGATCAAATACTAAATTTCAACTATCTATTTTATTGTATTTTTAAAATTATAGTGATCAAAGCTCCCAGAAACATAGTCGCATTTAAAAAAGTAGTTAAAGAGGCGTAGGAATTCACAAGAATTTCCAAAATGACAGTACATTATTCTCTTGAAATAAGCAAAAGAATATTGTAACGAACCTGTAATTTTCCTATCCCTCTCTAATAATGTCATTGCAAAGAAGACTGATTTACAGTCATTTGTATTGAGTGGTGCCCAGGTGTCGAATCTATGATCCCAGAGCTTGGCGACAAACTTGACGACCATTTGGCAATTTGGCGAGAAACTGGATTATACCTGAAACTTCTAAAATTTTCTCAATCCGTCCAGTAGGAACCGAGATACATCCAGAAAGCGCCTGATTAGGCTAGAAGTTTTAACCTCATCTCCCGCTGCTATGCAAAGCAGATAATCTGAAGCTGGAGCAGTCGAGGAGTGTAATGAATTAAGAAGACCTGAATTAAGAGGTCTTGAAGAGGAGCCCTGAGTGGTGGAGTCGCCGGGAGAATACCGAGGCAACGAATGAGTGCTGAATTGCTGTGTGGCGTATTCTGACGAAGCCTGTGTTGTATGTCGGTTCTCTGAATTCCCTTGTTTGCATTTTTCTTAGTTAAAGTTACACTAAATTGCTTAATGTGAAATTGCTTAATGTCGTTTGAAAACTATTAACGAGGTTGATTTCAAGCTTTGAAATGAATTTTACCATTTTGTATTTAAAATTGAACATGGTCATGTAAGTTTATTTTCTTTTTTAAATTAAAAATTAGAGTATGAATAAAAGTTTTGTTTACTTTGCTAGTTTTGATGCAAAAATGATTCTGAAATAAAATAATATCAAAACAGAATGAGAACAGAAATATCTAAAATTCCAAAAGAGGATTTTTCTTTCACTGAGGAACTTAAATATTCCAGTTTGCTGAAGAATTTCATCAAGAATGCAATTATTTATGAGATTTCAAAAAGCAGGTTTTGTTTACAGAATACTGCAAGGCAGAAATACAAGTAATAGTGTTTCTGCCACATGGAATAGAAAGAAGTAATTCTTTTTGGTCATCCACTCTTTCAGTTTTGTCTCATTTGCTTCGACTGCGAGTTTTATCTCTTCTTATGAAACTATTCTAATGCCCTGCAAATTAAGAGGATTTATCAGACAGCAAGGAAATACAGCAGAAAACAAATAATTAGTGCTATGTTCGGTCCATAAACCTCGCATGGCTGGGAAATATTTTGTCGAGATTTAATTCTCGCTGCCATGTCCTAACTTTTTCCAGAACCCAATTAATTTCGGATTTGTCACTCATAGTACGAAGTTTTCATTAATCCTGCATGCATAAACAATAAACGTGCTGGAAACAGCTTTTTTTATTTTACTAAATTCAACAGGGATAGTTAAAGTAATAATATTAATATTATTTTAAATATATTGCACGAAATAATTAGCAGAATTTGAACCAGCACTTGAATTATCCATATAAACAATCAATATGCAATTTTGAATGAAAATGAAATAGTGTTTTAGTTTAGTTTAGTTATATTAACCTCCCGTTTTGAAGCAACATTAGGGCTCTTTTGGGATGAACCTCGTCCTTTTGAACCGCAATCAGAGGACGAGGACGACATCTGAGCTGGCACACCACTCTCCACACCGTACTATAACACAGGAAGAACGATCTGACAGATTTAATGCGCAAGATACCCCCTCAAATGACGGTTTTTCGGTGGAATCGAGTCTCGAACCCGACACCCTCCGAAGCCGAGACCTTACCACCAGGCCACCGTGGCCACGTTGCTAATTTAAAAAAGTCGCTCTCGGGCAGAAATCAGTTGAACCTCTTAAACGTTATTCGAGAGGTTGAAGTGTCGTGGTGGTGAGATCTCGGCTTCGGAACCAGAGGGGTGCAGGTTCGAGACTCGATTCCACCGAAAAACAGCCGTGTAAGCGGGTTTGGTGCACGTTAAATCTGTCAGGTCAAACGTCCTGCCGCTGCTGTGGTGTGGAGAGGGGGGTTCCAGCTCAGGTGTCGTCATCTGACCGTGGTTCAAAATGGTAAGGTCCGTCCCAAAATAGTCCTAGTGTTGTTTTACAGCAGGATGTTAATATAACTGAACTAAACTAAACTAAAAACTCAACGTTATTCGAAATTGAACTAAGGTAAGATGGGCGTCAACAGAATTTAAAAAAAGGAAAGAGGAAGCGAGTGAAGCTAGAGAGAGATTTTTAGTTGTGACCGAATCCTGAACTGTTTCATTTTAGCTATTTTTAATTAATCTCGTACTTTTTAATTAATCTCCCTCTAGTTTCGAAGCCGAGACATTACCACCAGGTCACCGCGGCCAGTCATGAAATAGTGAGATCAGCAGCAATACACAAGTGAAAAAATATATTAAATAAAAAAAGTATCTTTTAGGGGGGGGAATCGAGGTCAAAACATGACAAAAAATTCCGGAAATGTGTTTATACTTCCTCGTCTCATCCCTTCATGAGACTGAAATGTCAAAAAGTAGTTGTCTCACAAAGCTAAAATGAACAGCACCTGCAAACATATATTAAAGCATAAAAACCGTTTATCTATGCTATCTATATAAATAAAAATGAATGCTTGTCTGTATGTCTCTTATGTCTTCCTAAACCGTTCATCCGATGCGATGAAACTGGGTCAGCTTGTTGTTTACACCTGCGGGATAGTTATAGGCATAGTATAAAGTAATTTTAGATTCAAATTAATTATTGTTGCTTTTCTAGATACAACAATAACTTACATGATAGTGAAGATTGTTCTTTGGTTAAATAACTTGAAGACGCAGGTTGTCTTTTCTGGGGTTTAGTAGATAACATAACAATGAAAGGCACAGGGATACTCCACAGTATAGTGGGTCTAGAATACCGCACTATGGTTTATTTCGGAAGAGAGAGAGCCAAGATCACACGCCACACCGTACGAGGGTCAAGTTAGTTTCCTTTGAAATATATATATATATATATACACTGAAGTGACAAAAGTCATGGGATGATTGTTAATATCGTGTCGGTCCTCCTTTTGCCCGGTGAAGTGCAACAACTCGACGTGTCATGGAGTCCACAAGTCGTTGGAAGTCCTCTGCAGGAATATTGAGCCATGCTGTCTGTATAGACGTCCATAATTGTGAAAGTGTGGATGGTGCAGGAGTTTGGGCACGAACGGACCTTTCGATGATGTCACATAAATGCTCGATGGGATTCATATCGGACGATATGGGTGGCCAGATCATTCACTGGAATTGTCCGGAATGTTCTTCAAACCAATCGCGAACAGTTCTGGCCCGTTGACCTTGCGCATTGTCATCCATAAAAATCCCATCGTTGTGTGGGTACGTGAAGTCCATGATTGGCTGCAAGTGATCTGCAAGCAGCTGAACATAACCATTTCCAGTGAATGATCGATTCAGTTGCACCAGAGGACCGAGTCCATGCCATGTAAAAACAGCCCCCACCATTATGCAGCCATTACCAGCTTGAACAGTGCCTTGCTGACAGTTTGGGTCCATGGCTTCGTGGGGTCTGCGCCACACTCGAACTCTACCATCAGCTCGTAACAACTGAAATCGTGACTCATCTGACCACGCCACGGTTTTCCACTGGCCTAGGGACCAGTCGATATGCTCACGAGCCCAGGAGAGTCGCTGCAGGCGATTTCGTGCTGTCAGTAAAGGCACTCGAGTCGGTGTTCAGCTGTCATAACCCAAGGAAGACAAATTTCACCTCACAGTCCTATCGGACACGCCCCTCGTACGTCCCACATTGATTCCTGCAGTTATTTGACGAAGTGTTGCGTGTCTATTAACATTGACCATTTTACACAGACGTCGGCGGTCTCGGTCGTTAAGTGCAGGTGGTCGCCCACTGCGCTGTCCATGATGGGATGGGATGCCTGAAATTTTCATACTCTCGGCACACTCTTGATACTGTGGATCTCGGAATGTTGAATTCACTAACGATATCCGCAATGGAATGACCCATGCGTCTAGCTCCAAGTAACATTCCACGTTCAAAGTCTGTTAATTCTCGTCATGCTGCCATAAATCACAAAAAACCTGTTCACATGAATAACTTGAACACAAATGAAAGCTCTGTAAAACGAACTGCGCATTTATACTTTTTCGCTGCGATACTACTGCCAACTGTATATTTGCATGTTGCTATCCCATGACCATACTAACCAGCAGCAACAGTGAAACCACGTGATGTTTACATTATTGGCAGGTAGCTCCGCCCAGGAAGATCACTTGGTTCACTGAATTCTTAACACATGTCGTAAAGTTCAGATTATGTAAGACTTTTCTCCTTTGAATGAGGTTCGGGTAAAACCCGCAAGATAAACTGACCCTGTTCAAATGCTTCTTCGAAAAATATACAAAATAAAGGTCATGCCAAAATGTATCTAAAATAAGTTGCCCCATAATACTGACATTTAGAGTAAAAAATTGTAATATAAGCATCTCTTTAATAAAACGTTATCTTCCATGATAAAAATTGAAATTTTATTCCAAAAATGATTCTAAAAATATCCATAATGGATTATCTACATTTAAAATGAGAAACCACTTTATGAAAAATGACAAAAATCTATTTTTTATGTCATAAAAAAACTTGGATCCTCATTTATTTCTTTTTACGAAATTCATATTATTGCATAAAACTAATGTGTTTTTATGTTGCCGGAACCTCTCCATGCTTAAAATTTTATTTCTATTTATAGAATTGAGGCTTTTTTAGAAGATTAAAAAAGGTAATAAAATGGATTCTATTTCGTAATCATCCTAGATTTAAAATTGGGCAAAGAAAATTATTTACTATATTTAAAGAGAAGTCTTCCTTAATGAAATAAAATAATGATGTATGAATATAACATGTACATTTATCTTGATTTTTAGGTCAAAATTTAAAGAAACTAAATTCTGTTGCAATCATTTTGTAATGTAAAACCTTCCAAATCTAAATTTTTTTTTCATTAGCCGATGATTTGAATTTTCCTTTAGTTTTTTAGAATACTTTTTAAATGTAATCTATATAAATAAAAAAAAAATGTTTGTCTGTATGTCTGTAATGCGCTGCCGAACCGCTCATCCGATTCCGATAAAACTTTGACTGCTTATTACCTGCAATTACGAGATGGTTATAGGCATAGTGAAATTATCTTATGCTTTATCTAAAGGAACGTCGATGGGAGAAGATGTGCTGACTCCACGCATTCCCATTATTCCCACCAACATCCTTTTTGATTTCAATCGACTGGATTTCCCCATTCGACTTGCATGTACGATGACCATCAACAAGGCTCAAGGTCAATCATTTCAAGTGCGTTGACTGAATATAGAAAATCCGCGTTTTTCAAATTACCAGTTGTATACTGAATGAAAGAGTCGGAGAGACAAAAAAAAAAAAAAAAAAAAAGGAATTTATTTCTGAAGAAGACGGAAAAGCAAAATATTGTCCACCCTAAAGCTTTTTAAATATAAAATAAAAAAGAATAGAATAAAAAATATTTACACTTCTCTTTTAAATATCATTCAACTTCAATGAACGCATTCATAGCCGATAAGAAAATAAATATCCTTCTTCCAATCATTCTTAATGAAACAAGAGAGTTATTTCAAATTCCAAACGATATTTCTAAAATTGTTCCTTCTGAGTAGCAATGCGCCTGGTACTAGCTAGTGTTAAATACAAATTTATATTGACTCTTATAAATCACTTTATAAAGAGACGGGAAAATTTTTTAATGCTTCGTTTAAATTACAAAGAGAAGTATAGAACAGTGGGCTCATAAATATTGAAACACTAAAGACAATTTATGATAGGAAAATACTACATTTGGATTTTTCTGGATTCTAGAGGTTAAACGAAATATATATATATATACATACAATCATAAAATTATTAAAACAATCAAAATCCATTTCTTGATCAACAAAATTAAAATGAAACCAACTAGGTCGAAAACGAAATTAAAACTCAATTCAGAATTACACGCAAAAGTTCACAAAATGAAAGGTAATTGAATAAGAACCAAATAATGAAAAGTAAATGAATAAGAACCCAATAATGAAATAAACCTACAATACAATATTCAAAGAGTATTTAAACGAAACAGAAGTAAAAACGGCAACGAAACCAAACCGGAACCGGAACAAAAATCATTACTGATTAAACAAGTTATAAGAATTAAAAGTTTTTAAATCAATCATTGTATTTAGAGAGCGCAAATGCAGCTACAACCAAAATGCAAATGAATATAAATTAATTAACAAAATAAGACAACCTAATCAAAATAATCCATAGAAAAATCATTAGAAAAAAATAGTCAATAAAAAAGGAATCCGGCCTGAAAACTTCATCAGGAGCCACTTTCAAGCTGGGATTCTAAAACAGGGAATTTTTTTCTGTGAGGCGTCGATGGACAATGTCCGAAAGTACTGACGCCTCGTGGCCCGAAAAATCCTCCGAAGATGAAAGCAAAAGAGACATACCAATTCCAACAGTAAAAGACAAAAACAAATCAAAACATCAACAAATGAAACAAATATATATACAAAAGGTAAAACCATATAAGAAAGATCATAATTAATGACAAAATTAAGAAAAATCAGTTCCCTGACCTGTTCGCTAGTTATCCGCCATTCTTCTCCGCCAACAAAAAACAACAACACCGTGAAACTAAACATAAAGGTGATTTTTTAGCGCCATCTATTTCACTAATATTTCATTATTTCTTTTTTTATTAAAATATTGATATTACAGTAGTTTTTGGGAAAATCATTATTGTTTAAATTTTTAATAAAACTATTTGTTGCTTTTATAAAAGAAATTTTGTTATTACAAATTGTTTTAATTTTATTAAATTGTGAGAAAAGTACATTTTTGAAAATTTTAGAGTTAAGATTAGAGTGATAATTACAGAGTTTAATTATATTAAATTTGAATTCGTCTCTTTTATCATAAATACCGACTATTGTTTTTTCATTATCAATTTTGATCCTTAAATCCAGATAAGTAGCTTCAAGATTATCACTATTTGTTTCTTTTAAAGTTAATTCTTTAGGATAGCAGTTAGTAACAATATTGGTATTATCCAAGTTAATCAAAATCAAATCATCAATAAATCGCCAACCGTTTATTAAGTAATTATTAATTATTTTTTTCTCGTAGTAATGAAGGAAAATGTTAGCTAAAGCACTTGAAAAAGCTGTACCCATTGGGATACCTATAACCTGTTTATAAAAATCAATACCATTAAATATATAATTTTCGGTAATATTAAAATTGCATAAAGCCAGCCAGTCATTTTTATTAATTATATTTTCATTTAAATATTCATAATATATATGAGTACAGACATTTAATAATTTCTCATGGGGCAGGTTGGTGTATAAATTTTCAAAGTCAAAAGTATTAATTTTATAAATTTTGTTATCTTTTAAGAAATCCAAAATCTTTTTGTTATTATTAATGACAAAACATTCTTCTTCTTCTATTTTATTTAAGATAATTTTTAGGAATTTGAAAAATTGCTTCCCCATGTAGTAATTACAACTGCCTGTACTACAGGTAACAAATCTAAATTTAATTGGTTTTTTGTGAAATTTAACAGTGGGGAACAAATAAGGATACTTCAGAGAGCATGTTTTAATTTTAATTTTTTTAGCGAAAGCTAACAATCTTTTGTCTAGTTCTTTTTTATTAGAATTAACCAAATTATAGGTAGAATTGGAATTATATTCACTAATTAAAAGTTCTTTATAATAGTGCTTACACATAATACAGAAATTTTTTGATGATTTGTCTATAACTGTTATAATAAATTTTTCTTTTAAATTTTTTATTTCTTTTTTTATTGATTTTGTAGCATAAAATCCCCGTTCTTTTATTTTAATTTTACCCATATTATACTTAGTTTTAATTTCTCCTAAGACCCTAATTTTCCATTCATTAAATCCCTCTGGAGGCCAATTATATTTTCGAGAAATTTTAGATATAAAAATGTCTAAATCGCGCCCAATAGAAATCAACACTTTTTTATTGTTTAATCTTTCTCTAAGTCTAAATTTAGTTCCCTTTTCCATAAGATCCCTTAATGGGCTAGAATCTATAATTTTTAAATCACCTGTTACCACATGCCCTTTCTCCTTATCTACATAGTCCTTATAGATTTCTTTATCACAATGA
>JAPMOQ010014769.1:2086848-2113021 GCA_026543055.1 Argiope trifasciata
GTTTGCAGTCCTCAGTAGTTTTAACCCATGATTTACATTCAAACTATTCTTGAATTTAGTGTCATGTAATAAGAATGTTTTTCTCATTTGATTTTCCAAAGTTTGCAATCCTCAATTGTTCTAATAAGCATTTCATCTGTTAGTGGACCGTTTCGATGTACGTAATATGCCTTGATTATTGAATTTCCTCCTTTAGTTACAATCAAACATTCTGAAAATTATTTTGAGTAGCTTATACATGAATTAAAATAATGCAAAAAAAGCATTTCGAAATAAGTGATCTTCATGATCAAAGTTTTAAGATTTCCTTGATTTTTAAACTAAAATGTTGGTATTTTGGAATTTTTATGAGTTTTGATTTGGATTTAGCGATGGAGAATAACACACAACTTCATCCATTAAAAAATATACAATTTAATCAATAATTCCTAAAGCACTTTAAATACTTGAGGAAATAACATGAATACATATTAATGATTTACTAAACTCAAAGTTTCAACTGCAGCAAAATTAAATAGGAATATGATAACATTTACAAAGTTCGATCAGCTAGTTATTCTAAAATAATAATCATAATTTCCTACCGTTGCCAACGCCAAAAGTAGAATGCACTTGAGCTGTAAGAAGTCCTGTTGCCAACGCCACATGCACTTACCAGTTAACAAAGAACCAATGAACATGCACTTACCAATTAACATGTCTTATGAGTTTATTTGATGCCTTATCTACAATGTGTAATCTACAAAGTTTTATAGTTGTTATATTAATTCTTTGCAAAATGTCGATGATAGTTAGTAAATCACTCAATACATTTTGAAATTTCAGAGTTTATTCATCTCGCGTTTCTTTCTGGTGTAAGCGTGAATTCTTTTTATTATTTGTTATTAAATTCCCATATGACACTAATTTTAAGCAGGATCGATTTGTTATTAAATTAATTGAAAATAGTTTTGATGTTCTTTTTGTTTTAGTGTTTAACTCGTATCGTCATTATGATGTTCAACGCTCAGATTTTTATTTTTTTTATTTTCCACGTTGGGAATTAGCATGTGTTTTTGTTGCTTCAAGTTGATGAGATGGTTCATTCCAATCTAATGAAAATGGTATATTTTTGTAACTGGTGTATTCTAAATTCCTTATACACAACAGTTTTGTTTTGAAACTGATAGAAAATGCATTATAAAGTCTTATGTGAAAATTTTTAAAACCCTTTTCAGAGTTTTGGCAAGAAGGGTGTAAAAAAATGATCTTTCTAAGCCTAATATGTTTTGCTCATCGACAGAATATGTTTGAGGTTTCTTTATTATGTTTTAATGTTTTCTTTAAAAAAATGTATCTATTGAACTCAACGAAACTGAATGTCTATAAATTGAATACAGCTTATAACTATTTAATATAAAATTCGTTCCTTTTCTTTTAGTTGCTTTACTGCAGAATCATAAAACCAGCATTTGAATTTTCTGAAACATTATTTTTAAAGGAGAAAAAACCCCTTATAAGTATTATTCATAGCAGTACAGATTTCAAAATCACTAAAGTTAACTCATGAAAAAACTAAATAACTAGTTTTCTGTATTATTTAATGTATTGATTTTAAAAATTGCAATATAATATCAGCATAATACTTGTTTTATATGTGAAATAGTTGGTATCAAAATTATACTTAATTTTTTTTTTGATTAACAATATCGCGATTAAGTGGCTGATTTGGATTTAAATATATGTTGATAAAACCGAATCATCAACTTTATGGAGAAAAAATGTAAAACTTCTTTATCACGTGATGAAGGTCACTGAGCAAATAATGTAACATCTACATTCTATTGTTTTACAATGCTCTATGCATTCACGTTATTCTGTACAATAAACAGTGGGCTACAAAATTTGATTGATCACTTAGTGAGTAAGAATTGAATCGATTACAGACAATCATTTATTTGCAATTTTTTTTTTCATTTTTGAATTATGAAAGTAACTTTTTTAACTGTCTCAGTAATGGTATTGGCAACATATTATCAAAACGACTTCAGTTAAATATTTCAGTGGTTTTTTTCTCTATGGATTCTTTAAAACGTTTAGAATATTTTCTCACATCTTTTGTATTTTATTTAATATATTTTTGATCCATAGGGATTAAATACGAAAGTCCCTTTTTGCAGAAATCCTAAGAGTTAAAAAGAATTTTCAGTGAAAGAGAGTATTAAAGAATTAACTATTAAAATCATTATCCATTTCCTCTTTCCCTGGCTGAACTTCCATTACAATAAAAAAATGGTCATGACATTTCTTTCCAAGTTAGATTAAAATATGACTTCTGTTCCCAATAAAAAGATAATTCTAAGTAGTCATTGGGAATGCCATTGAATAACTTGAATTAGAATAAGTTATTTCTGAAAGTATTCGGTGTTTCTTCGACTTGTGTTCCGAAGAACATTGGAAGTATTGATTAAAGAAGATTATGAATAGAAAAAAGCTTCTACTTGCAATTCCTCAACTACGATGTAATATCTTCAGGAACTACTGCACAGCAGTTCCTTATTCTCCAAGTCACGTAGAATTAGATAAGGTATCATTTTCGATTGTTTCTCTGTAGCAAGGCTACTCAAGCAGGGAAGAGAGTTTTACAGGAGAACTTTCGATTAGAATATGCCTGAAGGTATGATATTAGTTTCTCGAGATCATTCCAGAATTTGTGAAATCAGGAGAGGTGTGGGGAAAAATATTCGTTTTTAAGAAAAACAGGAATTTTTATTTAAATTTTTAAATTTTGATATTGATTTTTTTAATATTCCGAAATGCATGAGCAAAATGAACGTCTATTCATTATATTTATTTTTACCAATGACAATGACAGAAACATAATTTTTTTTTATTGTTTTAAGGTTTAAGCCTGCATTTGCATTTTATAATGGTTGAAAAGTCTTAAACTTTTCTGTTTTTTTCACTTGGGATAAAAATGGTACAGGGATTTTTTGCCACATGTTGCCATTTCATATTTTAATAAGACGAGAATTAATTTTCTTTTCAGTAATCAGAATTCGGATACAATATTTCTTAGCGTTTTTACTTTTTTTCATACTATTTTTTAAAAGAATTTAGAATCTTGATTTTGATTTTTTTTAATATTCTGAGATTCATGAACAAAATGACCGTATATTTTAGATCATTGCATTTTTTTTACCAATGACAATGACAGAAATACTCTTCTTAGCTTTTTTGATTGTTTTGAATTTTAAGCTTTTTAATCTGCATTTTATACAGGATGAAATGTCTGAAGCATTTCTGGTTTTTCGTATGGGATAAAAATGGTAATGTGATCTTTCACCAGATGTTACCATCTCAGATTTGAATTAGACGAGAATTAATTTTTTTATTCAGTAATCAGAAATTAAACAGAATTCAGATGAGGTATTTGTTAGCGTTTTTACTATTTATCATTCTTTCGCACAAAAATTTATCAAAACTTTGATTCTTGACTATGTAAGATAGTACATAAGCAAGTTTCTCTAACATTTAAATGAAAAGTTTCTTAGGAAACATGAATTTCATTTCCTTCGTTTGATACATGTTTAAGTGGAAATTAAAAAAATGGAAATAGGGAAGATGTAGTGATACTAAAATATTAAAGTTCTTTTGTGCTTTAAGCTATAACTTTTCCAAAACTGTCTTATTAAATAATGAACAGAATTTGGTGGTAAAAGGATAGAGCAACCTGTTCGAATCTTGTGTAGTGAGTCTTCGAATTAAAAAAGTTTGGGCACGCATTTCTCAAGGGTAAATTTGGGAAGTAAGTACTGTTTTACCCTGAAGCCCTAATTGCAAAATAATGTATTTATTCTTTCATTTTCAAACTTTTAGCTAAGTGGTGAGAGTAGTTAGTGCTCAATTTTTATGCGCGCGCTTCCCGTAAAAATGTGAAAAGTGCTGTTAGGGCTCTTTTATGGATTTGCTGGAGTTGAAATGATCTGATTAAGCAAATGAGCAAATTCCCGTTTCTTTTATGCCCTGGCCGTAATGCGCTTCTTAAGTTGTGAAAATTTTGCACCTGACATCAACCAAATAAATTTCTTTTCGTGAAAGGAGTTTGGGAAAATGATTATGGAGAAATAGGCTCGTATTTAAATGAAAACAGTGAAATATTTTTTTAAGATGGTGGTTATTGTAAATATTTACTAAACACTAATTGTTTTATTTCGTGTCCTTTTCGAAGATTGAAATTACTTATTAATTTTCTGTGCGAATGAAATTAGTCCACAAGAAATTGTGGTCGCTTGTCAAATGTAACTGCACAATCATTTAACATTTGCTAGTTTTAAAGGCCGCTGTAGCCTGGTTGGTAGAGCCTCAGTCTCGTAACCGAAAGGTCGCGGGTTCTTCCCTCGTCTCGGCTAAAGACTGCCGTGTTAGTTAATAGCAGTTGGGGCACGTTAAATATGTCGTGACTACAAAGTCCTCCAAGTTCTCATCACAAGTTATACCTCTGGGGGTACTGAATCAGAGATGAGTCGGTCTCTGCTTTGGATCTAAATTCTGACTTGCGGATGGATGAATGAGTTCGACCGCCCTCTAAAAAGGGGTGTCGTGCGTGTTCGAGCAAAGTCGTCCTTTCATTTTGCCGTTGCTCGTTCACACCGAAAGGCGCACACTTCTGCCTTCATTCGAAAAAGCTCTGATCATTCGTGCTTGGTAGTATCAAGTGGCATTAGACCCACCCAAAAAACATGCAAATGCATGCAAACATGAGCAATTTGAGTTTTTTTCTTTTTGCAAGATGCACTATTAAATCCAAAACGGATTTTTATGCTAAATTTGTTGCATTTTATGTCAGACTTAATTGAATATAACCAAAATAATGCTGTAACTATAGTTAATACAGTAAACTAACTAAACGATGCCTTCATTGATTAGCTTTTTCTCCCCAATATTTATAATATTTCTGTAGTTATGTCAATTAACTTCGATGACTTGCATCTTATTATGTCAAATAAAACTACTACACTAAGTTATACTTGAGCAATAAATGTAAACACACTGATTCATTTTCTACAAAATCAAACTGACGAAACTAATTGCAGAAATCGGCTCAATGTTTGGGGTTGGGTGATATGTAAAAATTTTTTCAATGAATACTTTGGATGTAATACGAGAGGACAATTTAATTGTGAATATTTACATAAAAAATTTGGAAAGCATATTTACATGGATAAAAACAAATATAAATTGAATTATTCAACGTAGAGTTGAGTTGTTACTGGTATGCATAATCTCCCACCCTGCAATTTTACAGTTGTTATTGTTATTTATGGCGTCTTCAGGCAGGTTATCAAGCAGCATTTCACATGCATTTTGATGGGCAACAGAATCGCGATCAGTTCACTCTTGCACCACAGCTAATTTATAGGGATGAAATGGAAGGTCTTGAGGAAGAATTCGTCGAAGAGTGGTGTCAGATATTCCCAGAGTGGCTGCGTGTTTGCGAGCAGAACTGACTGCCTCACATTTTCCAGAGTTCTGGTGGTCCGTTGACGTTTCAAAGTGAGCGCGGAAGGCACGTTGCGTAGCAGCTAGTGAGTGACTGTTAGAATAGAAGATCTCGACGGCGAAGGCCCTTTGCTCTCTAGACCTGAACAGGATGGCAATTGACTAGAAGGATAAACAAACTTGGGGACTTTCCCCTCCAGTAGCGCTATCTATCACCCCTTCCCCATCCAACTCACTGCTCGAATGTTTATTCAAATAAGTAAGTCTCTCTGGCACACCCTGTATTAAAAAAGCCAGATGAATCATAAATATGTGATTTAGTAATTATTTATTAAAAACAAATAAAAAATTTTCTGTAATAATTGTTTCTTACAATAAATAACCATACATTGATTAATAATGAAAAAAAACAACTAAAGAATAAATGAGAAGTGAGTCCATAGTGTAAATGAAGGCTATTATAACGTTTTAATACTTCCTCTATGAAAATGTATCTTAATATTACTTTCGAATATCTTAATATGATATGAATAAAAGAAATTAACTTTTCCTTTTCACTGAGAGTTTTTAGTTAAAAGTAGTATTAAGTTAATTGGCTTACAGCTTAAGGCAAGAATCCTTAATTAATTATTTCTAAGTCATTAGTAATACGAGATTAATGCAATGCAATTATTTTTTCTAAAAGAAAGTTAATATTGAAATAGTCTCCGATTCAAATAAATGAGCACTTAATGGAAAAAGTTATTGTTCAAACTTGAATTGGCAGAAAAGTATTTTGCATGAAATTAATTTTTATTAAAATTATGATAATTTGTTATTTGGAGCATTTTATATCAGCTAGTTATAGTAAATTCAACCAAAATTCATAAAATTCAATTTAGGAATCCGTCGCGCATCTTATGATTGTCACTGTTAACACTCAAATAACTGTTAACACTGATTGTCAGATTGTCACTGTTAACTGATTGTCAGATTGCCACTGTTAACTGATTGTCAGATTGTTACTGTTAACACTGATAACTTAATGCCATAATTGAATTGTTGAAATGATTTTTTCAGTTTTGCTTGATGTTTGATTCTATAATTCTTTAATACTTTATATTTTGATACTATATTCTTTCATACTATTACTCCAGTAATTCAATTTGGAAAAGCATTGTTCCCGGATTGGATTTTAATGTGATATTTGTTTTTAGTTTTGATACAAAACTCCCTTACGGAATTTCTTTTCTTTTTTTTTGCATTTTTGAGTTATTTTGTTCATATACTCAAGAAAAGACGCATAAACGCGAAGGCAAAAATTCATAAAAAAATATTGAGCTATCTTTTATGAAAATTATTTAAGTTGATTACAGCATGCACATAATTAGAAATGTCTTTGGATTTTCAAAAAAAAAAAAAAAAAAAAAAAAAAATTCGTAGAACAAGTTATTTTTGCTGAAGTAAAATTTGCTAAACACTAAAACTATAAACAAAAACATTTACTAAAAAACTTAAGAATCAAGAAATTGTCTGATCGAAGTGCTTTCCCTCCCTTCTTAATCACCCGATCACGCCCATTGTCTGAGGGGGTGGGTAGCGTGATTGGAGATAAAGAGATGGAATCATTAAGACCGAGGCCGATACTCATTTTTGAGGGCGTAGTTAAAAGAATGAAGCACGCATTCACATTTAGTGATGGGTCCAAACGTCGAAATGATCACGTCATTTTTAAAAGGCGTAGATTGCTTTCAGTTAATTATTATTACTGAAAAGGATAGAATGTTTAAAAGGAATTGCAAATTGTACCGGTAGAATATTAAAAAAGAAAATATAACTCAAATAATTATGAAATCAATGAAGGTTTCCTGAAGTTATTTATAATATAAGGACTTGAGAATAGTGAACTAATATGAAACGAATCACGAGACACAATAAATAGTTTCTTTCATCTGAAAGAACACCAAGCATTATAATTCTAAAAACACACACAAATCTAAAACATAAAGATGAATATTTGTTTGTAGAATAGAATAATAAAAATAGAATAAACACTATTGAATTTCGAAGTCATATTTATAAATAACCAGCTGGTACCCGGCGCGTTGCTGCCGCAGAAGAAATAACATTGAAAATAGCATTTGTAATTTCATATATTTATCTTGTTTAATTAAGAATGATAGGAAGAAGGATATTTTCTTGATGGCAATGAATGCATTCATTAAAATTGAAAGATATGAAAAGGAGAAGTATAAATGGTATTTATTCTATTTTTATTATTCTATTCTACAAACAAATATTCATTTTTATATATTAGATTTGTGTATTCTTTAAGAATTGAAAACCTTGGTGTTCTTTCGGAATGGTAATGAAAGAAACTATTCATTGCATCTCGTGATTCGTTTAATTTTTTTTCAGTATTCTCAAGTGTAATGTTAGAAAACGTGATTAAAATATTTTGTTTTAAAATTGATCAAACATAGAAAATACATCATAAAATCTTTACTATAGTTGAAAATATAATTTTTGAAAACTGCGATGATGCAACATTATTTGTACTATAATATTTTCGGTTACAGTTACTGCTAAAAAAACACTACAATTTTATTAAATGTTTAGTTAATATTTCAAACATATAGGATTGATTCCCTTAAAAAGTTCTAGCACACTCTCAAATAAAACTATTACCTCAAAGAAAGACTTACATGGCAATTACGTACAATAGCACCGAAATAGGAACATCTAGCTTGAATTTAGCGTCTCTGCTGAATCTGTTGCGTCTCCTTGGCGAGTTATTTGGCGGTTGATCCCTTGTTAATAAATGCTGCAAATAGATCTAAAAATATTGTGTATATTTTAGGTGATTATATTATGCCTAAATTCTTAGCATAAGTCCAAGCAATATGTTGTTGAAGTTTTAATGGAATCGCCTAAGAGATACAGAGACAAACATTCATTTTTATTTTTATAGACATCGCTTTCTTATTATATAAATTTGCTTCTTGTAATATTCATTTTTCGCAGATTTATCTTACAAATATTACTTCGTAATCCCTTGGTTTCAGAATTAATTTCGAGATCTGTTATTATAGCTGCAAAGAAAGGAAACTTCATTTATATTTTTATAATAATCTGATGAATGCGTTTTTCGAAGCAATGCATTATTTTTAAGCAACAAAAGAAGAAAAATGAATTTACCATGAGAACGTTTCAACCTATTCACTGGAAAACTGATTTCCCTGAAAAGAGAAGGAGTTGAAACAATTTCCTGATTGCTTTCCTGAATGTTTTCTAATATTTTTTTTTGAAATCAGCTGCTCCATCATTCGGAATAAGAACACACAGAGATGAAAAAAAAAATAGTTTGCTCGAAAAAAAAAGGAGATTTGTAATTGCTCAGGAAAACCAATTTCCTTCCTATGAGATTTAAATTAAACAAATGAAAAAAAGGAGGAATAATTATTGCGTCCTTCTACGTGATTCACAGGACAATAAAAAAAAATGGCAAAAAAGTGAAGTGAAGCAGGTAAAACTTTTTATTCATGAATTAAATAGAATATTTTTGAAATTCTTTATAGAACTTTATTATTTCCTTATTATTATTTATTTCGTTTGTTATTCAACATTATCACAAAACAAATATTTATTTACAATTTCGATATCTATATAAATAAAAATGAATGTTTGTCTCTTATGCCTTCCTAAACCGTTCATCCGATGGCGATGGAACTTGGTCAGCTTATTGTTTGCACCAACGGGATGCATATGGGGATAGTACAATTACCTAAAATTTAAAGAAAAATTCGACTCTTGGCCGCATTTATTTACAAAGGAACAATCTCCAAAAAACTCGCAGAGGAGAAATGCTGAATTCAAGTGAAAGATTAATATTTTGTAGCTATAGTATGCAAATGCCATGCAAGTCATTCTCAGAGGTAAGAACTTTATTACACAACATGCGATAAAGTTTTGAGAGACCAACCTTGGGGTTTTTATATTTTAATTAAATGTTAACGATTTTCGCAGTAACCACCAAAAATATTGCAGTAAAAAGAATTTTGCACCATGTTAATTTTCAAAAATTATCGTTTTAACTATATATTAACGAAAGATTAAAATGAAAATATTTTAATCGAATTTTTTAAAATTAGCTTTTAGAGTTCTGTAAAAGTATCAAACGAGTCACGGCATACAATAAGTAGTATCTTTCATTCCCATTCTAAGAGAACACCAAGTTTCACAATTCTCAAAGAATACGCAAATCTAATATATATAAAATGCCCATTTGTTTGTTCGTATTTTATATCCTATCGTACCGTTCGTCCTATTTCGATAAATCATTGGCAAATAATTGATTGATTGCACTTAATATGAGTTTTTTCGGCGGCAGCCATGCGCCGGGTATCAGCTAGTATATAATAAAATCATATTTTTTTTCGTAGAGTAATTAAATCCATTTAAAAATGAATCGCATCATTTTTCCTGTTAATAAAATTAAATCCTTTCATTCTTTTAAAATTTGTTACGAATGGCAAATGTTTTCATTTTGATTCACAGCAAGATTTTGACATTTTGACATATAAAACTAAGACAATGTGTGGGGTATTTGTGTATGGGATATTTGACAATGTGTGAGGTATTTGTGTGTGGGATATTTTACAATGTAGGGTATTTGTGTGTGGGATATTTTACAATTTGTGGGGTATTTGTGTGTGGGATATTTGACAATGTGTGGGGTCGTTAAAGAGCTTGGTAAATCAGCATAACAGTTACGTATTTATAAGTGGCATTGCATGCATAAAGCTTACATACAAAAGTGTGGAAAATATTTTCGATACATAACGCTAGTGGTGCAGAAATATTGTATAATGTTGTATGACATTTATAAATATACAAAATATTATATATTACCATGGAATATAAATTAATATCACATAATATTGCACAATATTCTGTAACAGGCCATGCTACTTGGAATATAAGAACACGGATTAAGGTATCCGACTACGTTAAAAACACTTGTTATCGACCCTAATAGCAAATTTTTTTTTGTATTACTTCTTGTAGAACAGACTTTCCTCTTCCCAAAACAGTTCATGTTTTCTAGGAAAAGGAAGGCCTCACCTATCATACAGGGACACAGATTTTTTCAGCTCAAATGTGTCTTTCACTTCCATTTTCTCAAAACTTTCATTTTCATAAAAATTCTCCACCATTAACATGATAGCACAAAAACTGATAGAGGTATTTACATGAAAATTTCAGCACTTGTCTTAAATAATATGAAAAATGAAAGAAACCAAAAGCTTTAGTGTTGGGGAAATACTTTTACAGTTAGAGGTGTTTTTAGAAAAATGAAGTTGTGAATGGACGGAAAAAAGACATATATAAGTATATTTTTACCCATCACTTCTTGGCATCTCAAATTCTTAGCTTTTGGTTCATTTCATTCATCATTATGAACTATAATTTGTATACAAAGAAAAATAGAATTGCTGCATTACCATTTTGTATGGAGTGATAACCATTTTCATTAAAATTTACTACAAGTTATCTTAGTTCTTAAAATATATTTTCAAACAATTTTTTTGCATTTATAGTGTTTATAATTGAGAATAAGTTTAAACCCCATAAATAGTTAAAAAAATTCAAGTAAATTTTTTTTCCTTCGAACGTAGTCGGATACCTTAAGGAGTTTATATGTTATTTGTTGTGAAGAAACAATTTATATGTTTTAATATCCCAGCTAAAAGAAAAGGATAAGAAATGCTAATCTTCTAATTTTTCTCTACTGAAATGCATAAATTCAGAAATCTATTCGAGATATGACGCAAAACTAGGCATTTTTACGATCCAAATTTCCCTCCTGAGGTATTTAATCGAGTCCGGCCAGCTATTAAATCTAAACGGTCTATAAAAAACTCTCGTCACAGCTCCATAATTACATCATCTTTTACCCTCTAACGGGGCCTCACACACGACAAGAAGCTAAAATCTCCTTTTTTCCCGAGACAGGAAGGAGAATGAGAATAAAAAGAGAAAGCTATCCAGGAGACAAAGAGTTCTGAAAGCAAACTTCTGTCACAGGAGGTTGAGCTCGCAGCTGAAATCGAAGCTTCGGGGGCCAGCATTCATCTCGAGGTAGAGCGAAGGGTGGGAGGGAGAGGGTTCGTGCATAAATCAATGCATGAAAGGTTCTTTACCGCAACCATTTCGGGAGAAAAAGCTCTCCTCCGTAGCACAGAAAAGTAGGTCGGATGACTCTTTTCTAGAGCACTTCAGAAATGAAAAGGTTGACATTGAAAAAATAAGTAATGACAAGTTAAAAAAGCATCGAAATTTTGAATGGATTTTTTACTGATTGGAAATTGCATGCAGGAAACATACTCACTCTCTCTGTATATCTATCTATATACATATACGTATACATAATATATATATATATATATATAAAATTATTAAAACAATTAAAACCCATTTCCTGGTCGACAAAAATTAAAACGATACCAACTAGGTCGAAGTCGAAATTAAAACTCAATTCGATTTAGTTTAGTTTAGTTATATTAACGTCCCATCTAAAGCAACACGAGGGCTATTTTGGGACGGACCTCGTAATTTTGAACCACTGTCAGATGACGAGGACGATACCTGAACTGGAACCCCCCTCTCCACAGCACGCCACACCAGCGGGAGGACAAAAAAAAACTCAATGCGGAATTAAACGCTAAAAGTTCACAAAAGGTAAATGAAATAGAACCAATTAATATAATTGATAAAATTATGTAAACGAAACATAAACGCCACTAATTGCGAAAACGTAACTAAAAGTGGAATCGAAACTAAAAATTATTACGGATTCAAACAAGTTTAAGAATTAAAATTATAATCGTTTTAATTGTGGTTGAATATTCTTATGTAGTTTTACTTTTTATATATTTTTGTTTCATTTGGTGATGTTTTTTAATGTTTTACTGTTTCAATTGGTATGTCTCTTTTGCCTTTTTTCGGGGGATTTTAGGGTCACGAGGTGTCAATACTTTTGACCATTGTCCACCGATGCCTCACAGAAAAAATCCCTTATTTTTAATTCTTGCCTGGAAGTGACTCATATATATATATATATACATGGAATAGGAAAAGGTCCAGGACTAGTTCTGATCTTGGCTGTGTTTATGTAATTTCACTTCACTTCTTCGCGTGTTGCCTACTCTGACGATGTCCTAATTTGTAAACCGTTAGAGGTAAGCATATTCTTCTGACTGGAAAATTCCTTTACCCCTTTATTATGGTACTTTAAAGTTATCATTTAAATTCTGAAGATATCTTCACAATATGATTTTTTGCTTATAGTATACTAGTTAGTGCTCAGCACGTTGCTTCCACAGAAGAAATAATTTTGGAACTCATTTGAAATTGACTCATGTTGATTTTGCGACTCTGAAATTGTAATTTGTAAATGATCTGTTTTATTGCTCTCTTGTCTTTCGTCGTTTGCTTGAGAAGCTCGAATTAGCTCGTTGCTAGATGTTGCGCTGTCTGTTAAGCGAAGTACGTTTGGGAATATATTTTTTATTGAAGCAATCAACACGATACATATTTGTATAATAGAAATATTGTTTGTAGATTCTCTTAATAAATATCCAAATGACTGCTTGCATTGGAGAACTTGCATTATATATAACTTACCTTGAGCGAAATCTATACTAATTTTATTTTGTATGTGTGAGATCAACTCTGAATAATATGTGCGGTTTGATACAGAGAAAATAGTAAGCACGCTGAGTGACAGCATCTTGTGTAGAAGACTATTTATTAATAAGAATAATAAAATGAGTGCTTGCACAAAGTTTTTTTTTGATTTCATTTCCCTCCCATTGACAGGCATCAATCATAATAATTGTATTTTCTTTGATATATGAGTGAATGATTCCGAGTGTTATGTGCCATATACTGTTTGACTTTTGCCAATGATCGATTTTAAAATATAAACTTCGCGGAAGCAGAAGATTTTACCAAGTTTCTTCGCAGTCGGCTGAACGGTACGGCAACGCATAGGATACGAACATACAAACATTCATTTTTATATAACAGATATGATAACTGCACTATGCCTCTAATAATGTTGCTGTCTAATAAATACTCTCTAGTAATGTTGTTACCCTAAAAAACGACTTGCATAGTATTTACGTCCAAAAGCTGCGAAATAGTAACTACTATCTTAAATTTAACATCTTTTCTCAATCTTTTGTGTCGGCGAGTTATTTTGTTAATATTCCTTCGTTAATAGACGCAGAAATACTGTTTATACATTAGATAATTTTACTATGCCTGTAACCATCTCGCAAGTGAAAGAATTAACATTTCATTGCAATCGGATGAACGGTACGGCAGCGGATAAGAGACAGACAGACAAACATTCCTTTTTATTTAGAGAGTTGTAAGAACACGAAGAACGTTTTTCCAATAAAAAACAGTAGATGAAAATTCAAAAGGAGCATTAAATTAATTAATTGAACTAGTTTAATTAATTAAAAAAAGTTTATTTCTTCCTGTCGGATTCATTCTGTATCAAAGCTTAACTAATGGATCAAAAATAATTTTGACGGTAAAGTAATTTTGTAAATTAAGGGCCAAATGGCATAATGAATTATATTTTATGTTGATTGAGCACCAAAATTTGAGAGTACAACACGCGAAATTTCGTAATATATTTTTTAATGCCAAATAAAATGTAAGAATTGAGAGTTAAGTTCGAGACTTGAAGATATTTCGAATAAAGGATGAAAATATATTGTACTTGAAGCAATATTTTTTAATGTTCATCTTGCATAAAATCTCTTTAGCCATTTCCATAGAAACGACATTTGTAAGACGTATTTTGTTTCTTTAAAAAATACAAGTATATCCGAAAATTTCTAAATATCGTGACATAGATGAAAGGTTGTTTACGAAGACAATTTTCTAAACCGATTAGAAAACTGGAAAGGGAAAAGAGGATGACTGTTTGTACATGCGGTAGGTTTTTACAAAGATATTCTGTCAATAAAAAAAAGTTTTTGATGGTTTATATTAAGCTGTTGTCTAATAGAAAAAGGATCATCTTATATTCTTCACTTATGGAGGAAAGGATTATTTACACGTACGCAATCGAGTTTGCAAACTTGGCGGATCGATTGTGTATTCTTAAGATAATTTTTCATCCATCTGTATACAAACCGATAATATTTGCAAAATATAAAATAACTAGCTGGTACTCGGCGCATTGCTAACGTAGAACAAATAATCTTGGAAATATCGTTTGGAATTTGAAATACTCATCTTTTTTATTTAAGAATGATATTTATTTTCTTGTCGTGAGTGAATGCATTCATTGAAATGGGAGGATGTATACAGGAGATGCATAAATAATATTTATTCTATTTTTATTATTCTATTCTACAAACAAATATACATTTTCATGTATTAGATTTATGTATTCTTCTAAAATTGTAAAACTTGGTGTTCTTTCAGAATGGCAACGAAAGAAACTATTCATTGCATCTCGTGATTCGTTTCATATTCGTTCAGAATTCTCAAGTTTAATATTAGAAAATGAGATCAAAATATCTTCTTTTAAAATTGATTAAACATACAAAATATACCAAAAAATCTTAATATAGTTGAGAAGACAATTTTTTGAAAACTAATTATAAACTTCATAATTATTTGTACTATAATATTTTCAAAACTTACTTCAAAAACAAGAAAGAAAAAGAAACGCTAAAATGTTATTAAAAGTTTAGTTAAAATTTCAAATCCATTGGACCTCAAGCGTTCTCGCACACTCTCTAATAGAGCTATTAATTAATACTGTCTTTACAAATTTAGAAAAGAACGATACTCAAAATTTCTTCAATACGAAATGTGTTGCTATTGGCTATAGCTAGAATCGAGCTCGGGACCTTATGGCTGGTAGGCAGATAACATGACTACAAGACTGAAAGCGATCACTCAGTCTTATAGTCAGTCTCAGTCTTATCTCAGTCTTATTTTATCTGGCTTATGAAGCTTCAATCACAATACTCCCCCACCAGTGAGAGGTGAGACGAAGGATATTTTGTTGCTGTTTAGTGGCTATATTATTGGCTGTTGAGTTTTTAATGAGTCACGTTTCACCCATTTTTTACTGGCTTATTATTTATCAGCTACATTTTTTATTGGCTGATTATTTATCAGCTTCATTTTCCATTGATTGTTTATCAGATTTATTTATTTTTTATTGGCTGATAAATTTATAGCCCTTTTTAAAAATTATTGGCTAATTATTTATCACATTTTTTAATTATTGACTGATTATTTATCGCCTTTATTTATTTATTTATTGTTTGGGCAGAGGGTGCCACAACAGCTGAAAGAAGTTTGTGTATTTATTTTTATTTTCTTCGTCCTAGGTCAGGGGTCAGCAACCTATTGAAACGTAGGAACCAAAAGCAACAATTTACAAAATTTTCTAGTTTCTAAAGAGCCACGAAAAATTTCGATTTAATATCATAGTATTTGCTTATACATATTTGATTTAAAATAAACGACTTTAAATATGGAATAATCTTCCTTCATATAAAATCATTATATATATATATTTTTTTATTTATTGGCTGATTAATTGTAGCCATTTTTTATTTAATTTTTTTCGGATAGAGGGCGCCACAACAGCTAAAAAAGTTTGCACATTCATTTTTATCTTCATCGTCCTTGGCCACCAATATTACTATCGACGTCATCTAGGATCGAACTCGCAATCTTATGGTTCGTAGCCAGATAACATGGCCACAAGACTATAGCGATCACTCGATCGCGGGGATGTTATTTGGCTTATAAATCTCCCTCTACAACTTCCTATTTAAAAATACCTCGCTCGTCTAATGAACCTTAAATGAGATGCATCGCCCTGGACAGAGAGACGGCAGATCTAATTCAACTAACTGAGAAATCCGCTTCCGCCGAAGTATCGCCCCTGACAGACGCAAATTAAATAATCGATTCCCAGTGCGCGTCTGCTTCGAAAGGGGAGCTCGTTATTCCGCCAGAGCGAACGATCTTTCCGCCAGCACTAATCAACTCCCCGGCGGTCAACTGTATACCTTTCTGATAACAGAATATCTAATAAAGGTCCATTCTCGAATTTGCATTCGATTAGGTGGCTTTCGACAGCGGATTTTCGGCCTGCAACAGCGCATTCCTGTCACAGTGTGGCCGATTCAAGAGTTCTGATTCAGTTTCCTCCCTGTTTTGGGGAAAAGTGAAGTGAAATTTAAAATTTTTCGCGGCATAATGGAGTTGATTAGCTCTGAGCTGCATCGAAATTGAGGTACGCCAAACTTAGAAAGAGTGAAAATCCAGGGAACACGATCTGTTGTATAGAAATCTTGTTTAACGCGTTCACTGCCACTACTCTCCTCGCCAGATATCAAGGCAATCTATTTAATTAGATGACCCTTTCAATGTAATCTTTAAAAAATTAAGCTGCGGATATATGGAAAAAATGCATATATGCGTATATTTTTACCCATCACTTCTTTGCGTCTCAAAATGTTTCTAATATTTTGGTTCCTTTCATTCGTCGCTATATTCTGTAACTTGTGAGCAAAGAAAAATAGGATTGATGCATTACATTTTGTGTAGAGTGTTCACCGTTTTGTTAAATTTCATTAAAATTTACTACACATTTTCCTATATCTCAAAATATGTGATATGTTCAATTTTTTTTTTGTATTAATAGTATTTTGTATTATAACTGACAATACATCTAAAAACCATAGCTTTAAAAAAATCCAACTTTTCAAAAAACGTTTCCTTCGAACGTAGTCGGATACCTTAAATGCAACGGGCTGGCGTCCTGGCTTAGGATTAGCGCGTCTTAACCGTGATCTGGGCGTCCCGTGAATGTGTCCCTTCCCCGTGAAGGTGCCCCCCTGTAAAAAGGGGTTGTGCAAGCGAATGTGTGTGCCACCTTCATTTGAGCTAGAAGTCAGACCTGCTCTCTGGGTGCTCAGGGGCCTTTATCCTCAGAAGCTACTGCACTCCCTTTCCGTGTAAACACGGACACAGCATCATCATCATCAACTGTAGTAGAGAAAGTGCCATCTAATAACATGGATAGTTTAATCCTAGAAAAGAATGCAATCTACGAGTTATCTCGCAGCTAGCAGTCAACGTGTTAAATAATCTGCTTCTTTCATATTAAAATCATCAAGAATTCCTCAAATATCCAAACTTGCAATTTGTTTCTGTTCAATACTAAAATAATTCAAGTTTAGTTAGTCATATTAACGTCCCGTTTAAAGCAACACGAGGGCTATTTTGGGACGGACCTCGTCATTTTAAACAATGGTCAGATGACGAGGACGACACCTGAAGTGGCACCACCCTCTCCATACCACGCCACACAAGCGAGAGGACGTTTGGCCGGGCAGATTTAACGTGCAACAGACCCCCCTCACACGACAGATCTTCTGTGGAATCGAGTCTCGAATCTGAAACCCTCTGGTTCCGAAGCCGAGACCTTACCACCAGGACACCGCGGCCCCCTAAAATAATTCAAAGTTGTGTCACTAGTGTTAAAGAAAATATGTCTATATACCCGCTGAAAATATGAATATATATGAAGAGTGTTAAAAGACTGTCTTCAGAGAGAAAGTATTGTGTTAGTTTAGTTATACTAATGTCTCGTTTTAAAGCAAAACTAAAGCTACTTTGGGATGAACCTCGTAGGTTTTAACTGCGTTTTCGACATCTCAGCTTGCACCTCCAATCCAATCTTCCACACTAGTGGGAGGACCTTTAGCTCCAAAGGATTTGGCGTGAAGATCTGAAGTCACTGTTTGGTACCAATGTCGACGTTTTTAGTTTTTTTTCTGTTGTGGTTTTAGGTTTTAGGCGAACCAATCTAATAAGGTCGACATTTTAATTAAAAATTCAATAAAATTTTAGTCTTTTTCTAACATTTCTTTTGATTTCAAACGACTGCAGTTCCCATTCGACTTGCATTCTCAATGACCATCCACAAGGCACAAGGTCAAACTCTTCAAGTGTGCGGACTGAACCTAAAAAAAATTAATGTTTATCATGCTGTATGCTTATGAGTCGAACAGTCAAGAAATTTATTTGTTTCTGCTGAAGACTGAAAAGCTTAAAAATATTCACTACCCTAAAGCTGTTGAATAATAAAGTAAAAAAAAAAAGAATAAATATTATTTACACTTCTTCATATATCATTCTTGAAGTTTAGTTTGGTTATTTCAACGTCCCGTTGTAAAGCAACACTAGAGATATTTTTGGGATAATCATTTTGAACCGCGTTCAGATGACGAGGATGGCATCTGAGCTACCACCCCCCCTCTCCATTTCCACACCACACCGGCGGTAGGACGTTTGGCATCGACGGATTTAACGTGCACCATATCCGTTTACAGGCATTTCTTAGGTGGAATAGGGGCCTTGAACTTGCAGCTCTCCGGTTCCGAAGCCGAGACCTTACCATCAGGCTACCGAGGCCTTCCTATTGTGTTTTAGGAGTAATGAAGATCTGATTTCGAACTCAACGTGTTGTAAGATTGCACCCAAAATGCGAGTAATGTTACACTGTAACGTGGTGCAAACTATCCATATCACTCCAAGTATTGAGAAAACTCATTTAGTCCTTCACTCCCATGTATCCTAATCCCAGTCAATAATGAATTTGCATTAGCAAAGCCGCCGCCAATTGTGAACCGGAAACAGAGCGAAAGGCTCATTGGTATTTTAAAAGTCTTATCACAGGGTGAAATATTGTGCGCACTTTTCGTCAGCAAGTGACAACGAAAGGGACGTCACTTCCAAGTGTCACATGATGGGTTGAATTTTGTTTGCAGACAATATTTAGGTCCCTATCTCTGGCATTTTAAAACTGGTTAAAAAATTTGAGGATGACAAAAAACTTCCTTCATCGGTTACTTGAGGGTAGAAACAAAAGATTGCGAATGAAAAGTGAGGACGATATTTCGCTGTGTGATAAGGCCTTAAAGTAAGGGATATTTTTTGAAAAAATGGATTTTTAAAAATCTATTTAGGATTTTTAGATGTATTGTGAATTATAAACAATATAAATACAAAAAAAGAATTTGAAAATATAATATATTTTGTGACATAGGGAAATTTGTTAGAAATTTTAATGGAAATTAACCAAAATGGTTAACATTCTACACAAAATGGTAATGCTGAAATCTTATTTTTCTTTGTACACAAGCTGTAGATAATAGTGGTGAATGAAATGAGCCAAAATCTCAGCGAAATCTTAAGATACAAAGAAGTTATGGGTAAAAATATACATATGTATGCATTTTTTCCATAAATTCACAGCTTAATTCTTCTAAAAACACCAATAAATGAAAAAGTATTTCACCAACAATAAGACTTTTGGTTCATTTCAGTGCCCATGTTATTTAAAACACACGCTGAAATGTTTATCTAAATACCTCTGTTAGTTTTTGAGTTATGTTAAAGGTGGAGAATTTTTATGAAAATTAATGTTTTTGAGAAAAAGGAAGTTAAAAGACAAATTTTAACTGAAAAATATGTGACCCTGGGTGATAGATCAGGCCTTCCTTTTCCTAGAAAAGATGAGCTGTTTTGGAAAGTCTGTACTACAAGAAATAACAATAAAACATATTTGTCAATGTGGTCGATAGCCTGTGTTTTTAACGTAGACGGATATCTTAAATGAGATTAAAGAAAATTTTACTCTTTCTTAACTAAAAGAAGTTCGATTTTAGATTTTTATAGGTTTTTAATCTTAAAAAATATAATGCTGATAATACACATCGAATAATACTCTTTAATCAGATGTGTTTTGAAAGTAAAAGATTGAGTGTGCGCATTTTGTAAAAGCGAATGTGTACAAATTCGAACGAAACTTTCAAAGGATTGGTTTCGATTCTTATCCTTTAAGCAAATTCGACTCCTGGAATCCTCTTACGGCAATGAAAAACGCAATTCGACAGCTATTCGCGCATTGTTGAGAGGATTTGGGTTTTGTTTCTTGCATTTGGTGAAAGACTGTTTTTTATAACATTCTATGCTGGTAACGAAGGGAAAATGTAGTTGCATTTTTTTCCCCTCGTTTCTCGACAATGGATTGTTCCTTTTGTTTTTAAAAAGAAAAAAAAAATGCTGCAGCTTAATCTTTAGTCATTACTTTTGTACATATGCTTTTTTTAGTTTTAAGATAAAAAAAATACAACTACACTAAGAAAATAGGAAGCTTATTACTAAGGAGAGACTTTTTAAGCATGCTTCAGCGGTGACGGAAAACAACGAAATAATTTTTTTAAAAATCCATATAAATAAAATTGAACTTCCTTCTGTTTAACACGTTGACTGCCAACTACAAGATAACTCGTAGATCGCGTTCTTTTCTAGGACCCAACCATCTGTGTCATTAGATGGCACCTTCTCCACTACAGTTAACAGATAGCAAAGAAGGGGTCATCTCATTAGATAGATGGGCCTGATATGAGGAGAGGGTAGTGGCAGGGAACGTGTTAACTGTTGGAACCTTTACATTTCTAGCTATTTGGCAAATTAAGAAATTTGGTACTCATGTTTCTTAGCATCTAGAAGAGTAAGCTGGGTTATTAAAAAGTTTTTTCATCCCACTGAAACTTAGTTGTCTTATGTTGGTCACCAAACCATTGATGAGGTTCCAGCTCAGGTGTCCTTCGCACTTAAGATTCCAATCGCACAATAGCCATAATGTTGCTTTAAAAATGGGACTTTAATATAATTACGCTAAACTAACCAGTTAAAAAAGTGTATTCACCAATCGTTGACTGCCACTACCCTCGCCTGATATCAGGACTATCTATCTAATTAGATATATGACCTTATCACCAGGTCACTAAGTCCTTTAAATGACAGATATATACCCTATCATATTCTTTATTGCTGGCTTAGGGGAACCGAGTCTGCCCCGTGATCTGGGCTTCCCAGGTTCGAGTCCTGGTTCGGGCATCATTGTTCTTCCCTTGTGTTCTATCGGTGAGATGCGTAAATGATCCCCCCTGTAAAAAGGGGTAGTGCAAGCGAATGTAAATGTCATATTTATTTGATCTAGAAGTCATATTTCTGCCTTCGGGTGCTCAGGGGTCTTTATCCTCAGAAGCCATTGCACATCCTTTCCGTGTTAACATGGACACGACAACAATAACTAGAAATATTATTTTAAATTTTGCGATGAGTACAGCAACATGATAAAAAATTAAACTTATATTCTTTCAGTAATGATTCCACGACCCTTACAAAAAGGGAATATTAAATAATTGGAGGATGGGGGGTGCATAACAAATGTAAGAGATTCAAACCTCTTGAACGAAACATTGTAGTTTTAGACTTAATTCACAATATTTATTCATTAAAAAGTTTATTATTTGTGCACAAAAATGTATTTGATTTTGTCACAACGGAGCTAAATAAAAAACTGATAATTAAAAAAATCTCAAATACATTAAAAATTATTTTTAAATAATGATTAAAATTCGAGGAAAAGGTTCGAGACTGGATTCCACCGAATAACTGTCGAGTAATTGGGTCTCTTGCACGTTAAATCTGTCAGGCCAGACGTCCTCCCGTTGGTGTGGTGTGGAGAGGGGGGTGTCACCTCAGGAGCCTTCCTCGTCATCTAAACCGACCTTCCTCGTCATCTAAAATGACGAGGTCCGTCCCCAAATAGCCCCAGTGTTGCTTTACAAAGGGACGTTCAAATAACTAAACAAACTCTTAATTTAATGTAGGTATTTAGAGAAATTGCACTTTATGGTCGCACGTAAAAGTTCAATAAAAATTTCAAAAAAAAGGTCCAATGTTCGCATTTACTTTTATTATTATTAGAATGAAAGTTTTTGCAACTCTTGAATAAAGGTTGCAGCTATTGAATAAAGTGTACACAACAGTAATTGAATGCATTAAAGTTTCTTTAAAGTGAGAAAAACTTCGAATGAGAAAAAAAGCTCATTAACTTTTTTTAAAGTAATCTCCCGCTCGTTTAAAAGTAAGTTGAGCAAAACTGTATTTTCTCCAGTTTTAATTTTAAACAAAGAGTGCAATTAAAATATTAGCCATCACTTCTTCAGTTAATTGCTTGCAAACCTTCATTTCTTAGATACTTTAGTTTAGTAATTTTATTTTAACGTCCAGTTGTAAAGTAACACGAGGGTTAGTGAAGTAACACACTTCTGAAGACTTAAAAACCAAAAAATATTGACTACCCTAAAGCTGTTGAACAATAAAGTAAAAAAAAAAAAAAAAAAAATGAATAAATGTTATATACACTTCTCCTTTATGTATCATTCTTGAAGTTTAGTTTGGTTTAGTTATTTTAACGTCCCGTTGTAAAGAAACACTAGGGATATTTTGGGATCTCGTCCTTTTGAACCGCGGTCAGATGACGAGGACGATACCTGTGCTGGCACCCCCTCTCCACACCAGCGGGAGGACGTTTGGCCTGACTGACTTAACGTGCAAGAGACCCCCTCACACGACGGTTCTTCGGTGGAATCGAGTTTCGAACCTGCAACCCTCCGGGTCAGAAGCCGAAACCTTGTGTGTGTAATGTACCAAACCATCTGTGTTATTAGATGACAGCTTCTCTACTGCAGTTAAAGATAGCAAAGAAGGGGTCATCTCATTAGATAGAGGGTCCTGATATCAGGCGACGGTAGGGGCAGTGAACGTGTTAACTGTTTGAACCTTGCTTCCATTTCCTCAAAACTTTAATTTTCCTGCAAACTCTCCACCGTTAACACGATATCAAAAAAGCTAACGGAGGTATTCTCATAAAAATTTCAGCATGTGTTTTGAATAATATGGGAAATGAAATGAACCCAAAGTTTGATTGTGGGTGAAATACTTTTTTCTTTTATAGGTGTTTTTAGAAAAATTAAGGCGTGAATTTACGAAAAAAATGCATACGCACGTACATTTTTACCCATAACTTCTTTGGATCTCAAAGTTTTTCCTAGATTTTAATTCATTTTTTTCATCATCCTATTCTATCGCTAATGTGCAAAGAAAAATAGGATGGCTGCATTGCAATTTCGCATAGAGTGTAAGCCATTTTAGTGGTGAGGGGTATGATGCCACTTGGTCATACCAAGACCGAATGAGCACTGCTCTTTCGAATGAAGGCAGAGGTGCACGCCTTTCGTTGTGAACTAGCACCGTTAAGGTGGAAGGACGACTTTGCTCGAAGATACGCGACACAACCCTTTTTAGGGGGCGGTCGAACTCATTCATCCATCCGTAAGTCAGGATTGAGATCCAAATCAGAGACCGACTCGGTACCCCCAGAGGTATGGGCACTTGTAGGACTTTGCAGTCACTACCTGTTTAACGTGCCCCAACTGCCATTTGCCAACACGCAGGTCTTTGGCCGAGACGAGGACAGATTTCGCCACCTTTCGGTTGCGAGACTGACGCTGTGCCAAGCAGGCAACCGTGGCCCTACAGGTTTAGTTAAATTTCATTAGAATTAAATACACATTTTCCTATTTCTGAAAATGTATTATGTTTTCAAATCATTGTTTTTGTATTCATAGCGTTTATTATTGACGATACATCTAAAAACTGTAAATAGTTTCTAAAATATTAAATTTTTTATAAAATTTCTTCCAAAAAATTTGAAAAAAAATTAAGTTAAAAAAAATGTCTGGCCCGAAATGGTTTCTCGCTTATAGGCTTCCTAACAGAGTAGGCCAACAATGTTATATATAAATAGTTCCTATCTCATGAATAATTAATCTATTTTACCCTCCCAAGTACCATCCCATTCACTTTGCGACTTCTTGCCCTTTTACTCTTTCATGGCACCTCAGAAAACCCTCATCATCGCTAGAAAGTCTGTGGTACAAAAGAGTCCTTAGTAATCCATCATCCAAAAGTAGAATCATAAACATGATTAGATTCCTAATTGATCAGGGAGATCTGCTTCAATTAGAGTAACTCTACTATTTTCTTAGGACACCATTTTAATACAGCTCGTACCTTATCCATAACTTGATTTTCATCCCCCTCTCAATATTTTAACTCTTTTGTGCATTCATACTGGATATTACTATGCTCATTCATCCAGTTTCTTGTGCTCAAAAAGTTCAGTCTAGCATTTATCATCACTTGCTATGTTGTATTTTCATGTATTTAGTCATTTTTCTGTACCTTTCAAATTCATTGTAGTGTACTTTTTTTTTTTTTTTTTTTTTTTTTTGTTTAATAAAGTCCACCTACATCTATACCAAACCGGAAAGGGGCCCCATGAGCTCTAGAAACGGAGGTGTGGTGTGGTGTTAAGTGTTAAATGTTAAATCTATTTTACCTATCGCTCTCACGTACCCATTTGAATAATGAGTTAGGCTGAGAATCGGGGCTGAAACAAGCGTCCCATTGTTATTCTAATGAAGCAAAAAGAACACGTCTCCGCAATTATTATCTCCATTATTCATCCACCCCTATCTGTCGATGCGATTTGTTCCGATTATCCGACAGAGAGCGCTCCCTCCATTCCATCCGCATTCATTGTTTTTGATCCCCTCGCGATAATCGAATTAATTCCACGATTCCTTGGCGCCTTCCTTTGACGATCTGGGGGAGGTGGGGGGCGTGGTTTCAAAAGAATCTTTGCTTCGTTGCCTGCGGAAAGGAGTGAAAGGGATTAACAGAATGCGGGGATTAGTTGTAGGTCGGTTTCCAGGTTTAGAATTGTTGATCTTAAATTCTACTTGCTGTTTATTAGCGAAGGGTGGAAAAATGTCTTCATCCACATAAAGGATGTTTTTAAATATCGTTAAGCCGCTGGGAGAATGCAACTTAGAAACTTTAAAAGACACTAAATTAGTTTTTGTTTATAAATTAAACAAATGGCGACAGTTAGAAGACCAAATAATGATTTCATGGATAGAGTAGAATCTGCTCACATATATTGAAAAGAGGTTTTCCCCATTTGTCGATTTCGAATGCTTAGCGAATGCTTCGATATCTTAGCATTTCCTTTTAGGGAGTTTAGTTGTATTAAATTGCCGTTATAAAGCAACACTAGGCCTATTTTGGGATTGCCTTCGTAATCTTCAACCACTGTCAGATAACGAGGACGATACCTGAGCTGGCACCCCCTTCTCCACACCACACTAGCGGGAGGACGTTTGGCCTAACGCAGTGGTCGACAAACTTATTAACCAAAGAGCCAAATATCAACATTATAACAATTTTAAAAAAATTGGGAGTGAAATTTGCTTGTTCAGTGAACTTTTATTACAATAAATAAGTAGTACACTAAACAAAATTAAATTTCATACTTAATAAATATTTATTAATGCGAGCAATGTGCTTGCATCTCCTTGGAAATTTTGAGTAAGTCAGGTTTGTATGTTATTTTTTTAAATTTTGGGCATGATTCTTATCAATAAGAAGACTTCTCAGTTTACTCTTGATAATGTTCATGCTTGAAAAAGGTGGTTCTCACATATATGTAGAACCGAAAAGGGAAAGAACAGCAAGCTCTTTCAGCTGATCGTAAGAGTCAGGAAAAGCGTTGAAAATTATTATGTCTTCCTTCTCATTCAAAGCAGACCACTTGTGTTGTGATCACACTTTTTCTTCTCCATTCGAACACAAAGAATTTCGAATTTGAAGCGAAATATCTCCTTGTTTT
>JAPMOQ010014769.1:2115691-2136721 GCA_026543055.1 Argiope trifasciata
AATGTCTTAAATTTATGTAATGTCTATAATGTCTTAAATTTATGTAACGCCTCGTATATGAATATTTTACGCTTTAATCTGTTTTTTAAACACTGGAGTAAGCAATACTTAATAATTAAATAGTAAGAAATATGAAGATATTGATTCATTCAGATGGCGAATCGGTTTATACGAAGGTAAAAAATTTCGATATGTTGGTATCTGAATAATTATAACCAAAAATACTTCTAAAAAATCGTATTATTTTCATTTCGGACAAACTTTAGAAATTATTTATGATAAATTCAAATGCTTTTATGTATTTTTCTTGTAATTTTCTCCTTAATTGGATAAACTTTGATTTAAAAATTTTCAAGGTTGCTATTTTATTTCAGTATAAATATAACTTAACTGTTTTTCAGAATTAAGGTTTACATTTTTACTTTGTTTAAACTTATTTTAAAGGTACTTCTTTTAAATAAATGGGTATTACAATTTGAGAACTGCTAATAATCAAGCTGATTCTTCAAGCAAGTGTGAATTGAATTTACAATTTTAACTTCCTGTTTTTTACCGAAAACCGGATAATGATATTTTCGAGTTATTAAGAGAAAAGAAAGCTAAAAGTAATGATTGCTAAGATGACAGTGCTAACCAAAATTTGTTATTTTAAATATATTTCTTTTTTAATTTAGAAAGGAGTGTAAAAATAAGGTATTATTCCAAAAATTTTTTTCTGCCGACAGAATTAAGAATTTACTAACTTAAGGTATCCGACTCGGTTTAAAATACGGATTATCGACCACATTGGCAATTTTACTTGTTATTTCTTGTAGTTCAGATTTTCGTCTTGCCTAGACAGTTCATCTTTTCTAAGAAAAAAGAAAGCCTCACCTATCATCCAGGGTCACATATTTGTAACCAAAAATTCTCTTTGGCTTCACTTTTCTCGAAACTTTAATGTTCATAAAAATTCTCCACCGTTAACACGACATTTCAAAAACGAATAGAGGCATTTACATAAAAATGTCAGCATGTGTTTTAAATAATGTGGACAATGAATTGTTGGGGAAATACTTTTTCATTTATAAATGTTTTTAGAAAAATTAAGTTGCGAATTCATGGAAAAAAGGCACATATTTGTATGTTTTTACCCATAGCTTCATTGAATCTCGAAATATTTCTTAGGTGTTGCTTCGTTTCATTCATCATTATATTCAATAACTTGTGCACAAAGGAAAATAGGATTGCTGCATTAGAATTTTGTGTACAGTGTGAACCGTTTGGATTTAATATGAACAAAATTTACTGCAAATTTTCCAATTTTTCGAAATATTTTCTATTTTCAAATATGTTTTTTTGTATTTATAGTATTTTGTATTATCATTGACAATACATCTAAAAATCATGATTTTAAATAATTTTTTAAAAAATCCATTAAATTTTTTTTTTGAACGCAGTCGGATATTTTAAGATCAATTAATATAAAATTTACGATTATGTTCCATGTTTACAAAAAGAAATCACAAAGCGATATCACTATGTAAAAGAACCTTTTTCTAAAGAATTTATTCACTTCTTCCTCGTAGCCTTATGCAAAGATGATATCAATTAAAGCTTTCTGCCGATTAAACGAAGCAAAATGTAAATTTGCTTCGAATAATGGCACTATTTTAATTAACAAGCCCTACAATGCCAACATTTCTCGCCTGAGTTGATATTCACGTCAACGTATTCATTCCTTTAGGGATTTCTACTTAAAAAAATTCAAACTAACTCATTAATATTTTAATTTCGGCCTTTTATTTTAAGCACTCTCTAAAGACAGTGGTGACATTCCCCGTTGTCTTTTCGCCACAAATTATAAAAATTGGCTTTGTTTAAGAAAAGTAAAACATATCTACATTTATGAAAAGCTTTAATAAGCACAAGTAAAATATTTACTTTAAATACAAGTTTGGTGAAGCGTGTATTATTTAACACTTATGGTATCCGACTGAGTTAAAAACACTGTTTATAGACCCCATTGGGGAATTTTTATTGATATTATTTCTTGTAGTTCAGACTTTCATCATATAAAAATAGTTCATCTTTTCTATTAAAAGGAAAGACCGATCTGGCATCCAGGAGAATTTCCAACAAATCATGTTTTTCAGCTAAAATTTGCCATCATTTTTCTCAAAAGTTGATTTTCATGAACATTCCTCACCGTTAACATGATATCTCAAAATCTAATAAAGGTATTTACGTAAAAATTTCAGCGTGTGTTTTAAATAATAAGGACAATAAAATGAAACAAAAGTTCCATTGTCGGTGAAATGCTTTTTCATTCACAGGTGTTTTTAGAAAGATTTAAGTTGTGCATATATGGAAAAAATGCATAAATATGTATAATTTACCCATAACTTTTTTGCATCTTAAAATGTTTCTTAGATTTCTGTTCATTTCATTCATCAATATATACCATAACTTGAGTACAAAGAAAATGAGGATTACTGCATTACCATTTTGTGTAGAGTGTGAACTGTTTTGGTTAGATTTCATTAAAATATACTGAAATTTTTTCTAATTCTCAAAATATTTTTTCAAATGATTTTTTTAAATAATTTCAGTATTTTGTATTATAATTGACTTTACATCTTAAAACCAAATTTCTAAATTGAATTTAAAAAATCCAATTTTTCAAAAATTTGCTTTCGAACGTAGTTGGATACCTTAACTAAATATTTACAACCAATACATTTGGTACCTCGTATAATACGAAGGTTTCCAAGTTTTTAGAAAATAACTACAGCTTGTCATTTAATTTCACTTCTCAAAGATTTTGTGTTGGTTTCATGATATGAAACATTCCTCAGGTCTAAATATCTTTGATTATTCATATTTTCAATTCCATTTTATTAATTTTTACAAATCAGAATAATACAAAGTTATAATATTTTTTAAAATTCGATTAGTTGTTTGTTTTTTGTGTTTTAGAAGTTGAGAGAGCCATGTTTGACCAAACTACGTCACTTTTCAACTTCGAATTATTCCTTCTGATCACACATGGATTTAATTTAATAAGAAAAACAAGAAATAACCATTTTAAAATATTCACCAATAGGGTCGATAACCTCTGTTTTAAACGTAGTCGGACACCTCAAGAAGAATATTTGACTTTAGATAAAGACCTCCTTGTGTGTCAGCCAAGGAATCTTTTAAGTGGGTCATTATTTTTCGATGATACTCTTCCAAGTCTTCTAATCATATCAGTATCTAATCTGGATCGTGATCTAATTATGTGGAGAAGTTTGTTTGGCGATGGAAATTGTATGCTTCATCTTAATTTTCTCTCTAGATCACTTATCTTAACAGGATCAGGTTTCATATCTTCACAGTGTATCAGCTAAGTCGACTATTCCCCAATATATTAGAAAATAACATCATTGGAAAAGGAATTACTTGTCACATTTAAAGGAATCAGGTTGCATGCTTGCTTAAGGTATCCGACTACATTCAGAGGAAAGTTTTTGAAAAATTGGATTTTTAAAAAACTATTTAAAACTATGTATCTTAGATGTATTGTCAATTATAATACAAAGTACTATGAATGCAACAAAATTATTTGAAAATATAATACATTTTGAGAAATAAGAAAATACGTAATAAATTTTAATGAAATTAAACTGAAACGGTTGACACGCTACCCAAAATCGTAATGCAGTAATCCTATTTTGCTTTGTACACAAGTTATAGAATATAATAATGAATGAAATGAACCAAAATCTAAGAAACACTTTGAGATGCAAAGAAGTGATGGGTAACAATATACGTATATATGCATTTTTTCCATAAATTCACAAATTAATTTTTCTAAAAGCACCTATAAACGACAAAGTATTTCATCGACCCTAAAACTTTGGGTTCATTTTACTACCCATATTGTTTAAAACACACGCTGACATTTTTACGTCAAAAACTACAATTAGGTTTTGAGATATCATGTTAACGGTGGAGAATTTTTACGAAAATTAAAGTTTTGAGAAAAAATAGATTTTAGCTGAAAAAAATGTGAGCCTGGATCAGTTCTTCCTTATCTTAGAAGGGTAAGCTGTTTTGGAAAGAGGAAGGTCTGAACCAGAAGAAATAGCATTATTAAAAATAAGATTAAACATTATAAAAAATAATCGATTATGTGGTCGATAACCAGTGTTTTTAACGCAGTCGGATTCCTTAAGCAATGAAATCCTTGAAGGAAAGTTCTCGAACATAACATATTGGAAAAGCCGTTATTGTTATAACATACAAATCTGTTACACCATTGGTAGGGGCCGCGGTGGCCTGGTGGTAAGATCACGGCTTCGAAAGCGAAGGGTTGCAGGTTCGAGACTCGATTCCACTGAAGAACCGTCGTGTAAGGAGGTCTCTTGGACGTTAAATCCACCGGGCCAAACGTCCTCCCGCTGTTATGGTGTGGAGAGGGTGTGCCAGCTCAGGTATCGTCCTCGTCATCTGACGGCAGTTCAAAATGACGAGGTCCGTCCTAAAATAGCCTTAGTGTGGTTTCGAAACGGGTTGTTAGTAAAACTGAACTAAACGAGACTAATGGTAATCTATAATGTGAAAGAAAATTTTATTTCTAGAGTACGTTTTAGTATAAAAGTTATTTTGGAAAAACTTTACGATAATTTCATCTGTACTTCAAATTTACATGGTTTAAATGTTTTTTTTTTTTTTTTTTTTTTTTTTTTCGTAACGAATTCACTTGATTATGAGAGTCATGTTTTCTGCATTCATTGTATTGCTTTCCCTCCAATTTTTTTTTTTTGCTTTTATTTATGAGTTGAATATTTGTTTCAGTTTTTTGAGTTTGTACCTATAACGAAATAGTAAAGCCATTTTTAATATCTTGCAAACGCTATACTTTTTCAATATTTCCATAAAACAAATTTATAATTGCATTTGATGATGAAGTCGCACCCGTGTTTCCATGGAAAGGGGGTGCAGTAGCTTCTGAGGGTAAAGACCCCTGAGCACCCTGAGGACACACGTCTGACTTCCAGCTCAAATGAAGGTGAAACACACTCACACATTCGCTTGCACAGCCACTTTCTACAGTGGTGGAGGCTCGCTCACACATCTCACAGATAAAACGCAGAGCAACCATACCCAAACCGGGACTCGAACCCGGGGCGCTCAGATCACGGGGAAGATACGCGTCCCCTAAGCCAGGAAACCGGCTACAATTGAATTCATTTACTTAAATCTTTTGGTCATAAAATACTTGGATTTTTTTAATTATTTTATATGTTAGGGCCCCAAGATGATTTTACTGAATGTGAGTTATTATGTAGGAAAACTATAAAAGTTCAGCTTTCGTATTTTAATCAGCACTGTATTTATTGACTAATAGAACTTAAAATATACTTCTTTATTTCATTTTTTTGAATTGGACATATGAGTGTGGCGCTCTCCACTGCGGAACGATATTTGTTACTTTTATTCATTATTTTAAATTTATATTTTAAAAAGTGGTGGCAACACCCACTTTTGTTTGATGATTTCATGCACATTTAATTGGTTAAGTAGTCTAGTATTTTTTGTTGTAAATAATTTGTCTTAAATCAGAACTCAGAAAAGTGGTATTCTTTAAGACGCAATAAGAACTATTTGTTCTGGATGAATGATTCATTTTCTTCCGTCATCTCCTGGTTATTATTTTTTAAACGATTCTTTGTAAAAACGAATTCTGAATTCGGAAAGAATAAAAGAAAAAGGAAGTTTGTTTTCTGGTTTAGTAGTTCTAGGTTTGTTTTAATAAATCCTTTTTTCGATATCATGCAGCTGGCCAGTTCCGATGTGAGATGGAGTCTAAAGGAATTATGTTAATGTCTAGGGAAAATCTGCCCGCACTACGTGAGAAAATTTTTTAACAAATGAAGAATCAGACTACAATTTCGTATAACATTATGATAGATATCACAGACACATACTAAGATGATTTTGAATTAAATCGGCTTTTCACTAAGTTCAAAATTACTAAATGCGTACGAAATAACAGATGAAGGATTTGAGATAGCAGATGCATAGCAATAGTTTAGTTTAGTTATATCAACGCCACTTTTAAAGCAATACTAGGACTATTTTTAGGACAGTCTTCGTCGTTTTGAGCTGCTGTCAGATGACGCAGCATTTGAGCTCTCCACTCTACACCAAAGGGAAGATGTTTGGCACGGACGTTTAAAGACCTTATCACACGGCAAAATATCGTCAGCAAACGATAACGAAAGTGACGTCACTATCGAAGTTTCATATGATTGGTTGAATTTGGTTTGCGGGCAATATTTCCGTCTCTATCGTCGGAATTTCCGAGCTGGTTAAAAAAAGTTGTCAGTGATGAAACACTTTCTTGAGGGTGGAAACGGAAAATTGCTGATGAAAAGTACAGACGATAGGTTGCCGTGTGCTTAGTTTAGTTATATCAACGTCTCGTTATAAAGCAACACTAGTGGTATTTTGGACTGCGATCAGGTGGCGAGAACGTCACCTGAGCTTGCATCCCCCCCTCTCCACACCATGCCAGTGGGAAGACGTTTTGCCCCGACGGATTTAACGTGCACCAGACACGCTCACACGGCGATTCTTTGGTGTAATCGAGTCTCGAACGTGACACCATCCGGTTCCGAAGTTGAGATCTTACTACCAGGCCACCGCGGTTGTATGACTCTTTCGTACGAGTCATTTGCGTACGAGTCATAAAACTGTCAATCAATGGTCCCGTTTACAATGGGATTGTGTTACTGTAAAGGATGAGTTTTAGAAGAGGCTGCAACATTTTAAACGTTATCTGAAAGTGTCAGGTTTGGCGAGAGTTAACATACTTAACAAAATTTCGAATACTTAATGTTGTTTAATACCAATTCATGCGATATTTTACTCTTGGTTTTTTATGAAGCATGAATTGCTTTTCAAGGAGTTTATTCAAAAAATATGATAAAAATTAATGACCAATGATATTTTTTTCACATAAATACTATATCGACTTTGGAACAATAATATAGATTTTGGTAAATGAATTATTTTACATGAATATAACGATTTGCATTAAACAAAAGAATTTTGGTTTCATTAGTTTTTATTTTATTTCTTCTTGATTTGTTTGTTTAATTTAGTAAGTTTGAACACTGAAATGTATGTTACTTAAATATAGGAACTTTAAAAAAATTATTGTTTCTTAAGTATGGAGTACAATTAAATGGTGTTAAAAGCATTGAAATTATTTGTAAGATGGGAATAGTTATGAAAAAATCTTGAAATAACGTAAGCAGTAAGAAAAGATTCCAACTACGAATGTTAATTTTCCGTGCTATATATTTCTTTTACAAATTTAAACTTTTCTGTTTATCATTGTAGATTTAATTTCAATGCTGTTACATTTAAATGAAAAATCTGCTCAGATAAAGATAAATTATTTGTTCATTATACGACTTTGAATTTTATATATGAAATATTGTTATTACACGGTGCATAAAATAAATAGCTTACTAAATCAGAATTATATTAATATTTTGCCAACTGATACTTTTTATCAGCGAAAATTTGTAGGTGATATTAGCTGAATTCAAATTTAATTTTCTTCTAGTGACACTATTTATTAAACCCTAATTACAAATCTATTGATAAAATATAAAACAGAATTTAAAAAATATTTACATTAATATACGTAGTAATAAATTTACATTAATATATGCAGTATATGTTCTTCAGAAACTTTAATTTTTTTTATAGATCGTTCCTGTATGTAAAATAAGCCATTAACAATAGTATTAAATGAAGCTCTGGTAATTTACCCTTGAACAATATAAACCTACACCATTATTGAAATTTTTACTGATTATCTATGCGTTTTTTAACCATATTTTAAGCAGTGTAATTATTTCTAATTTCAGAAGAATTCATGCCATTTTAAACCTTCCAGGGGTCCTGTGATAATGCAAATCTCGAAACAACCTTTTCCCTCCAAATTTTTTACTATGTATTATGTATTTGATTCCCAGAAGTTCAAAAGCTTTGAACAGATTTAATTTCAAATAGTAGGAAAGTTATCAATTGTTAAATTCTTTATTGACTTATGTACTATTAATCGTTTGAAATGTACATTTAAATGATCAGCTTCTCTTAAAACAGTTAGAATCGTTTGTGATGGTAATAATTGAGTTTAGGCGTAATTTTTTAGAATGGAATTTCTGTTTTACATTTTCTTTTAAAATTTATTGATTTTTATTTGAGAACTATATTTAGCATACTTAGACTGTGAATGAATAATTCAGAGAATTCAAGCGTAGTAATGCAAGCGTTCTTGATGTATTTCGTCGTATACTTTAAATTTACCACCTTTGTCGTCCAGTTATCTATCTGTCTGTCCGTCTTATATATATATATATATATATATATATATTCTGAACAGTAAGGTATAAGACATGAGAAAATATTCCTGCGTACGGTTTTTATACGCATTTTTTAAATTTTATAATGCTGTAAAAACTGTTTTTTTTTACTGTAAATTTTTAGAAAGTTATAACGAAAATAAAGTCAATATTTCTTTTATTTTTTAATTAAATTTTTAAAAAATCACTTTTCTATCCTTCAAAGTAAATATTTGCCAAATTTCGTAGCTAAACGGTATGGTGTGTTGAGAGCCAGCATATCTCGTACACATAGAGACAAAACTTTTTTTCTTATGTTTACGCATCAAAACTTAGTTAAAACGCCAATACCCTTTCCCGCCAAATACTCTTGCCAACAGATAACATGTTTTTTGCAAACCTAGACTAATTACTCCCTACCCCCTTTTTTCAATGGGCTTAGAGTGATTTATTGGTCTTTTATGACCTGTACGAAAGTGGTTAGTACGCATTTGTCCCAATACCGGCCACCGCAGCTTGCCATGAAATAGTGAGATCAGCAATAACACACACGTGAAAAAAACATGAAATAAAAAGGTATCTATGAGGGGGAAAATCGAGGTCAAAACATGACGAAGAATTCCGGAAATCCTTCTTCGGCTCACCCTTCAATGAGACATGAAAGTCAAAAAGCTTCGCAATGAAATATTGGAAGATATCTGATTTGAAAACTTGCTTATTATATTATTTCTTTTTCCTACTTTCTTCCATTATTTTTTAAAAAATATTAATTACATACAATTAATTTTCTTCTGATAAAGACAGGTGTCGACCGTGGTATATCTCAGCGGGTCATTTTCATCGAAGGATTTTTTTTTTTTATTTCTCCATTGGGAAATCGGATCGGAACATTGGACCCGATAGAACCCAAATTCTGTGAAAACGGTAACCCAAATTTGAATCCAGCGTTGAAGCATCGAAGCGTGATTATCTTTCTGACATGATTCGCCATCGGTCAAGAGTGCCCATTGGATGAAGGCAGTGAGTTTATAGGAACGGACCGAAGGAATTTTTGTTGAGTCATTACTTCATTGAAAGCAACAATGTTGGATATTTCATAATTCAAAATCAATATTTTTTGTTCAATTCAAAAAATAAAGTCCAAATTTCAAAACCGGTCAGATTTCTGTACAAACGTGTATGCATGACAAACATATAATTTGTGTACAAACTTGTAATATTATGCATTGATGCATTTGCAGTGGTTGCTTTATAAGTCAGATAATAGATCATGAACCGTAAGATCGTAATTGCGATCCTAGCTGTCGCCAATAGCAACATTGGTGACCTAGGACAATGACAATAAATACGCAGCATTCACCCAGCAGCTGTGCCGCCCTCTACTCGAAAAGAAATTAAATAAAAAAATGGAGGTAAATATTTAGCCAAGAAATAAAAAAAGGCGACAAATACTTAGACAATAGATGAAAAAAGGCGATACTTTATTAACCAATAAATGAAAATAGCAATGCATGATTAGCCAATCAATAAATAAAGACGATAAATAATCAGCCGATAAAAAGTGGGGATAAATAACGAGCCAATAAAAAAATGAAGCTGATAAATAATCAAACCAAAAAAAAGGGGTAAAACTCGACGCATTCAAAATTCCACAGCCAGTAAGATCGCCACTGAACAGCAACAAGATACCGTTCGTCTCACCTCTCACTGGAGGGGGAGTATTGTAGAGGAAGCTTTTTAACATCCTCAAGACAGAGTGATCACTTTGAGTCTTGTGGTCATGACGTCTGGCTAACAACCATAAGACCACGAGTTCGATCCTATCTATCGCCAATAGCAACACATTTAGTATGAACAAAATTTTGAGTATCTTTCTTTTCTTTTGTAAATTTGTAAGGATAGTATTAATCCGCACACATTTTCTTTTACGGAAAACAGTGGGTGATTATTCGCTCGATATTTTTATATAATTTGAAATTTCCAAATTATGCAATATATATTTATATTTTTTAACAAAATTTAAAATAGATATTCTAGATATGAAGGAATGAAAAAAAGACTCATCTTTGTATTTATTTTGGTGGTTCCTTCAGTAAATTAAATTTTTCCCTACCTCAATGATTTTAGTATTTTATAAGATAAAATAAAATAAAAAATGCAAAATTTTTATAAATTCAAAACAATTTTCCCTTTTTTAAAAAGTATTACATAAAGCAGAAATCAGTAACGATTCTAAAAATTGAATGATTTGTTTTTAAAAGGGAGTCTTATGATAATATCTTTTTAAATGTAACACTTCCCTGTGTGCATTTTTCCAACCAATATTTTTTGTCTAATTTTTTAAAAATCAAATATATTCACAATTGAAGGGTTTGCTGCAAAAAAGGAGGTAGCTCCAGTGATTCAAGTTTGCAGAAAACCGGCTCAACACTAAGAGTTACCACATCGTAACAAACTAATGAGATAGCTCTATCGCTTGAATTGATAATAGCAAGAACTCTCGATTGATGCTATATTTTTCAGGTACCAAATAAAAAAAAATTCTATTTTACAATTTTTTCTTATGGCACTTGCCATTGGACAAGCCCACTGTGACGCAGACAGAGATTTGAGTCAATAGAGTGCGTCTCTTGATTTTTTTCAGAGGCGCCATCTAAGGCCAAACATACGACTTTGCCACTCACCAGTTACAACAATTTTTACAACCCGCACGTTCATTCATGCATTTTCTTTCACTAAACCACAGATCGTCATTTAGACCTGAATCAGAGAACAATCCCCTCTGATCTTGTAACTCCAGTGGTATTGCTCTCGATGTGGAGGACTTTGTGACCACGACATATTTATACCTGCACCAATAACCAACAAACACGGGAAATCTTCGGCTGATGGATTCGAACTCGTAACCTAACGGACACGAGTCCAACACTCTACCAAACCAAACTATCCTGGCCCATATTTCACACCCTGATATACATGCAACTCCGAATTCCCCCAATCGGAGCTACATCCTATTTGCAGCGAACCATTTAATTGCTTTAAAAGATGGACACACTTTCATGGAGCCGCGGTAGCCTGGTTGGTACAGCGTCCTTCTGGCAACCGAAAGGTGGCGAGTTCTGTCCTCGTCTCGGCCAAAGACCACCGTGTTGGCTCATGGCAAGTTCAGTAGGTCCTCCAAGTTCCCACAGCAAACGATACCTCTGGGGATACTGAGTCGGTCTCTGATTAGGATCTGAATTCTCACTTGCGGATGGATGGATGAATCAGTTCGGGTTGTGTCGTGTGTGTTCGAGCCAAGTCGTCCTTTCACCTGAACGGTGCTCGTTCCCAACGAAAGGCGCACACCTCTGCCTTCATTCGACACCGATGAATGTCATTCGGCTTGTTATGACCAAGTGGCATTAGACCCACCACCCTCAACGCACTTTCATGATACTCTGTAGTATGTGCAATGATGATAATGCCCTTCCCCCTATTTGGAAATGAACGTGTTCTGTCTCTTTTTCAGGAGCTGCGAGGACGAAGAGGAGCCGGCGAGGGCTGAGAAGTTGCTCCTTCTCATCGGTGAGCATTTTCTTCTTCTTTTTCCACAGATTAATTCTATATTTTAGAGTAGTGTAGTTATATTTACGTCCTATTTTGAAGCAACACTAGATCTATTTTGGGACGGACCTCGTCATTTTGAACCACAGTCAGATGACGAGGGAGACACCTGAGCTGGCACCTCCCTCTCTCTAAACTTCCACACCACACTACTGGGTGGATGTATAATTTTTAGATAGTCTATTGTTAGAAAATTAAGGTATCCGACTACGTTTAAAGGAAAATATTTTTGAAAAATGGGTTTTTTAGAAAACTATTTATGGTTTTTAGATGTATTGTCAATAATAAACAATATAAATACAGAAAAATTTATTTGAAAATATAATATATTTTGAGAAAGAATTAGAAAGGAAATTTAACAAAAACAGTTAACACTGTACCGAAATCTGTAATGCAGCAATCCTCTTTTTCTTTGAATAAAAATTATAGAATACAATGATGAAGGAAATGAACCAAAATCTAAGAAAAAAATTGAGGTACCAAGAAGTTATGAGTAAAATATACGTATATATGTATTTTTTTCTATCAATTCACAACTTAATTTTTCTAAAATCGCCTATAAATGAAAAAGTATTTCAACGATAAATATTTTGGTTCATTTCATTGCCCACATTATTTAAAACATAGGCTGAAATTTTTATGTAAATATCTCTATTAGTTTTTGAGACATCATGTGAGCGGTAGAAAATTTACATGAAAATGAAAGTTTTGTGAAAATTCAAGCTAAAAATAAATGTTTTCTGAAAAATATGTGACCCTGGAAAAGGAAGGCCTGACCCTGGTCAGGCCTTCCTTTTCCTAGAAAAGATGAACTGTTTTGGAAAATTAAAACTTTTAACTACAAGAAATTATAAGAATTTAAAAAAAAATCTCCAATGTGGTCGATAACCATTGTTTTTAACGTAGTCGGATACCTTAAGCGCTTTTACTTACAGAAAATTATACTTCAAATTTGGCATGTTGAACTATAACCATCTTCCTGTAAAAGTTTGGGGTGTTTTTTTGCATGACGTCAATGATGATATCAAGTCTGCAGCCATTGTCATGTTAAAAATAAAAACTTTCCCTCTTCGAGCTTTTTGCAATCTTCTTCAGAAGAATGAGAGCTGACTGGCCCGTCATCTGACAGGTGTCTTTGATATGTCTGTTCGACTGTATTTCGAAACCCGATGTTCTCCTAGGGTAGTATCGATTGCTCTTTGAAGACATCTAATTTTAACTTCAAACGTAAGGTTCTCCGCTTTTCTTTCTAGTCAAGTAATTTTGATTCTTATTAACTACATGTTTCGATAATGTTGCAGGAAACACATTTCTATTGTATTCGAAAATTTAAAAAATGAATTATTGAACTATGTTAGTTTCATTGCGGGGATTTTCTTATTTCCTTTAATTTCTTTGATTATAAATAGATATATCTACTGTTTTCATTCTATAAAGTAATAATGAGAATCTAAATAAACTCCACAACTTAAAATGCATATAGTGTATCTTGAATTTGAGTGTTGCTGAAAATAAGTGTTCTTGATGAATGCATATCTTGAATGTGAATGTTGCTTACAAAATTATTTTTGATGAATGTATATCTTGATGTTAATGTTGCTAACAAAAAGTGTTCTTGATGAATGTATATCTGGAATGTGAATATTAACCCGGTTGAATGGGAATGTTATGTGAAAAGTATATGAATGTGAATGTATATCTGGAATGTGAATACTAACCTTCCTTGAATGTGAATGTTGCTTACAAATAAGTATTCTTGATAAATGTATATCTTGAATGTGAATGTTAACCCTCCTTGAGTGTGAATATTGCTTACAAAAAAGTATTCTTCGTGAATGTATATCTTGAATGTGAATGTTAAAACTCCTTGAATGTAAATGTTGATCACAAAAAGTATTCTTCACGAATGTGTATCTTGAATGACAATGTTAACCCACCTTGAATGTGAATGTTGCTTACAAAAAGTAATTTCTATGAATGTATATCTCAAATGTGAATGTTAACCCTCCTTGAATGTGAATGTTGCTTACAAAAGGTATTCTTGACGAATGTGTATCTTGAATGTGAATGTTGCTTGCTGCGATCACCACTTTCCTAGGACACGCACATTTTCAATTGCTTTAAAAACATGTTTGCTAAGCAACAAAATGTATATAAGCACATTTTTAATTCCTACTTGATAATATATTTACAAAAAGTATTCTTAAATATTACTATATATTTTATACGTGTTTTTATTATCTAGTGTAGCAGTTACACAACTCTTATCTTGTCTTTTGGATACTAGATGGCGATGCCAGATAGACTATCCCATAATGCATTGCGAGTGTAATCAGAATGAGATGTGATACTGTACTGTTAAGCTGTGCGTGTGAATGTCTTGTTGTGTCTTGTATTTGTCTTTGTTTGGTGTGTGAATGTGGTAATGAAAGAGATGTTCCTGAAAATATAAGTCCTGTTGCTTCCTACACAGATCATAATAATCTACATTCTACCAAAATGGCGCCCAGTGAAAAATAAATTCCAATGAAACGAAAGTGACGTCATTCCGGCAATCACAAGAAAAGTTTCGCGTCACCACAATAGAATTTCTTTTTACATTTTAAAATCTTTCTCCTTTCAAATTAAAGCAAGAACTTTGAAATAATCGAATTACAATAATAAAACACTTTATGAGGTACGGTAAAAAATTAGCATAGATCTACCGGCATATTGTCTATACTAAACAGATTGCATTTTCGCATGCAATCATTTGTCATAAGAATGCGTTAGGCTTCATTACCCTGGAAACGCAACAAAAATATTTGCCTCAACAACAACAAAAAACCCCATGAAAATGAGATACCTCGTGACTCGGCTTCAACGTTCCGGCCTGGTGGAAACGAGAAATCTTTAACATGTTTTTGGCGTAAGTGTTGGCTGTATTGTGCCAATGTGGAGGTTGAATTCCGGCAAGGATCGAACTCACGATTTTCCGCTTTGCAGTCGAGTAACTTATCCACTATACAAAAGTGACCACCGATGTTTAGTGACAGTTACTGGCTTATTAAGATGTCACCACATGTTCATGTAGAGTTTTTGTTTCGCGAGAATAGTAACGAGCACGTAAAAAGCATTTAAAAATATTGCGTTTCTTTCATATCTTCCAGTGTAGTGTAGAAGACAAAGCATGCATTTGGAAATTCTCCATGGACAGATGAATGCTAATGGTTCGTTGGTTAATTTCATTTTAACGGCTCAAGAGCCAAAAGTTGGCTATACTGTGCCAATCAATAATATGGTTTGAGATGACACCAAGTGAGAAATTGAAATAGTGAAGGTATATTAAAAAATCAAGGAGGTAAAACAGCAGCCATCAAAGCGAGAGATCAGTCAGGTGAAACAAGTCTGTTGTTGGAGAACAGCTATATAAAAGGATAAAACCCAACAGCCTTTAAAAAGGTAGCAATATACTGACGGGGAGGTTCTCCCCCTCATTTTCATAAGTGAAGTGAAGTTGAGTTACAATATGTCATGCGATGAGAATTAAAGTGCAACAGTAAAACCAACAATAGAGGAAGGGCATTCAAGTGCTCTCTCACTGAATAATAGGAATTTGTGAGTAAAATGAGTATGATCGATGTGAAGACGAAATGTATGCTAATGGGAATGGGGAGACAATTTTAATAATTTCTGCCCAAATTCGATAATAATGTTTCTCTACCTACTTAAAACCTGATTTTTAGATTGTAGCGTTTTTAATCTTTCATATTTACATATATACGATCAGATATGATTCAACAATTTTTCTAATTCAGGTCAGTATAAAATGGATACAATCACCAAAATGCCGTGGTCAACTTTTCTTATTTTTTAGCATTTTTCTCATAAAAATGTGTATAAAGATATAATTAAAAAAATTGTTTTGAAAGCTAAACACCAAAATTTCTGTTTTGTGTTTTTTAAATGATCTAGCTTGTTTTTTTTTTATTTGCTTTGCACATGCTAGCACTTGATAAGGTGTAAGAGCTCTATGAAAGACAATGGCGTACCCGTTTCTGGGCTGTTGCAGTTTAATTTAGAGCGTAAGGAAGATGGGTTGCAGTTGCAGTTACTTATGGTCTCAGTTTCAGTATTGTTAAATTCAGTTAAGAAGAAGATCCTGCGTCTTTAGGAATTCATGTAACTCTTTCGTAATTCTCTCTTGTCCGTGAAAATTTCTATTTTTCTTCTGTTGTTCGACGCATTAGAACATACAAAAAAAAAAAAAACTCTTACACATCGTTTTAAAACCGTTTAAAAGTTTTAAAATGTTGATTTAGTTCAGTTTAGTTATATTAACGTCCCGTTGTAAAGCAACCTAGGGCTGTTTTGGGACGGACCTCGTCATTTTGAATCACGGTCAGATGACGAGGACGACACCTGACCTGGCATCCTCCCTCTCTTTAAAATGTAGAAAGACGCTTGAAGCGCGTTACTGCAGAAGTTTCACTTGAACCCGCTATTCACGTTACGGACGACGAAGAGGTTAACGTTTTAATTATAACAAAGGAATTAATTGGCGAATATTGACGCATTGAAACAAATTGCTGAGTCTGCATAGCTGAATGGTTATGACGCTGGACTTCTAGTCTGGAGATCATGGGTTCGAGTCCCAATAGACTTAAAATTTGTTTAGTATTTTTCCTTGATTTCTTGTTCCAGAGGATTCTGGACCTTTCTCTAATTCACCAGATGGGTGCTCTGGCCTTTTCTTACTGTTTCCAGAAAGGTATTCTGAAACTCTCCCTACTCGTACAAAAGCCGAAGATCTCACAGTATTCTGAGTTCAGAGTGGAGCTAATAAATGGATTTCACTCTACTTCCTGTGTCTTCTTGAGTTCGATCTACGTGACAATATTATGTATGAAGGACTAAATAAATATTCTTAATCGGATACATTAAAGTAATTATGAAAGATGAAACAATGTAATTTTATTTGTCAATTTATTCAGATGGTTCAAGGGCCGCAGTGGTCTAGTGGTAAGTCTCGGCTTCAGAACCGGAGGGTTTCAGGTTCGAGACTCGATTCTACCATGGAACCGTCGTATGAGGGGGTCTCTTGCATGTTTAATCTGTCAGGCCAAACGTTCTCCAGCTGGTGTGGACAGGGGGTGCCAGCTCAGGTGTTCTCCTCGTCATCTGACTTAGGTTCAAAATAACTAGGTCCGTTCTAGAATAGCCCTAGAGTTGCTTTACAATGGGACGTTAAAATAACTACACTAAACTAAATCAGATTGCTTATATTTATTCATATTAATTTATTCACGCGTACATACTCATTAACGCAATTTTTTGACGGTGAATGCATAAGCTCGTCATATTAACAGGAATCAATTCATCAATCCATTCTTGTCTGAAATCTTTTTTTTTTCTTTTTTTTTTCAACTAGACTGAATGACTAATTAAATGGAGGTTCAGTAGTTACAGGAATGCACTTATATGTCGGTTCAATCCGAACTTCAAAGAAACATATCCCTTGTCCTACATCTGAAGGTCATAAAAATAACCTGGCGATAACTATTTATGAAATATTGACTGTACTCAGTGTCACAGAGTGGTAACAGTATGGGATACCTTCAGCTGCCATCCGACGGCATTTAAGTGCCAATTAGAGTGTTCGGATAAGGCACCGCTCCAAACGGAGCAATCAGTGTGAAATGGTCAAGAGCGGAAGACACAGTTTGTCCAATTATCGTCGGCATATTGCTGGCATTAACTACAAGGGAATACATTGGAGATAGTAATCGTTATGCAATGCATGGCGAAGAGATATTTGAAACTTATCGTGTAACAGTCGTATTGGGTAAATGCAATCAACCTTTAAAAGATTTGAACTTCCAGAGCTTAATCATTTTATATCTATTAGTAATAAACTGATTTTCTTGATATGATAATAAGCCAGTAATAGCCACTAAACATTGGTGATCATTTTTGTATAGGGGATATGCTACAGGGCTGTAAATCGTAAGGTCGCGAGTTCGATTCTTGGTGGAATTCTATCTCCGCATTTGCGCGACTCCACAAATACAATGTGCTATATTGGTGACCCGGATGTGATCTGAACAAACAAAGTTTTTTTTATAGTGTCAAAGCGTTATGACGAGCGAAGAGAGTGTTCATTGTCCGAGGTCAGCAATGTGGCGATAGTGTTGGTTGGAATTGTGCCAATGTGGAGGTTGAATTTCGCTAATGATAGAACTTGTCAAAGCTTTTTCTTTAAAACAATTACTGTGCCAAGGTGGTAAAAGAGGCTGAAATCGAAGTTCATAAATTGTAAAAATTGCAACGATATTCCATACATAATGAAGCAATTTTGAAAAATGCTATGCTATTAGACTTTCTATTCAGCCAAAATAACAAGGAGTTTTATATGGATAAAACAAATTTCCTCATAGAAACTTAGATTGGCACCGTACAAGGATGTTGTTTCCATCAAATTCGCCCAATGTATATTTAAGCTTTTGGCTTAAATTTTATAGGTTACAGTAAAGCTTACTGCTCACTATCAGTTTCTGAGTTCAAAAATTTAATCCTGAAAATAATAGTTAATTCTTTTAGTTGACACTAACAAATATAATTTTCTAATTAGTGATGATTCTAACTATTTTTAAAAAATAAGCACTAACCAATAGATGCTTAAATTCTTCTGGCTAACGTATATATATATATTTACATTCAGGGTTCAGCCTAGCTTTTCATCCCCCCAGGGATACTTAAAAAAAAATTCCTTTCTTATTTCATGAATATGCTTTCAAAGGATTCTTTATTCTTTCTGGAAGGAGAAGAAAGCATTCTGAAGTAATGTCTGATTTTTCAATCCATTTCTGAAGTCGGGGCTCTTTGTTAGAAATCCCTCGCTGTGGATGTAAAGACTTCTTCTTGCATACAGCCGACCACCCAGCCACCAATGAAAGTTGGGTGTAAAGGCTCAAGGGCAAATCATCTGACTCAGCCTTAACCTTTCTATTGTTTGAGTCATTTTACATCTACTGCAGAAAGAAAAAAATTCTAGACTGACTTGGAGATGATCACGTTCTTCTGACAACACTTAGTGACTTTTGATAAGGTTTCTTTATGATCAAAAAGCCTCTCACCATAATTTTTAATGCTAGGAAGTCATGTTTTGAAGTAATTTTGAGGATCGTCATGCATTAGCCTGATTACTTTAATAGATTTTATATTCAATTGTCTTAAATATTCTGCTTTCATTTTACCATTTGCTTGGCGCAGTATAACCAGATATGGTTCTTGCGCTATATAATCCCAAACAAACAAACCATCATTCTGCTTTGCGCATTTGTTCTGGTGCGTTTCATACGTCGCCAATTCAAAGCCTATATATTACATGTCACCAAGTACCCCTTTATGTAACGGTTGCTAATAATCTAACCATACACAGTTTAGCCAAAGTTGGCTCTTGAGCCACTAAAAATCACAAACCAAACCAAGTCATGCTTTGAAGTAATTTTGAGAATCGTCATGCATTACTTTGATTACTTTCCATGTCTGCATTTGCTACCATTCCTCGAAGTCAGCTGAGAATTGAGGGTTTGCAAAAGGGTACATTGCGAGTGAGTTTCATTTCAGCAAATATTTCTAAATCAAACAACGAATTAAATTCTGGGAAAACTTTAGCTACTATTAGGTGAAAATAATTCCAAAAATCTAATTGGTCTTTAGAACCGAGTAATAGTTTCCCTTCAAAAATAAATGATGAAACTGCTTCCAAGATGAACGCAAAACAGTTAAACACGAACTACATCCTGGTAAATCCTCAGAATCTAGAAATAAGCTCTTTATTTACCAGATTCTTAATAACTAGAATCTCAGATAATCCTAGATTCATCTTCCTCATCATATGAGTAATAGATTCCATTCAAAAATAAATGATATAATCGCTTCCAAAATGACCGCTAAGCAGTTAAACACAAATTACGTCCTGATAAATCCTCATTTTAGATGCAAGCTCTTTATATTTACCAGATACTAAACGACCAGAATCTAAGATAATCCCAGACTTATCTTCCTCTTCAAATGAGGGCCCTAGAGAGGTACAGTTCTCAAATAAAAAACAGAGATTTTGTAGACGCGATGAGCATCAGCTTGAATCTTTGTATTTCATTTTAACTGCCGCCATAATCCTAAAACAAACCACAGTATGCCAAAGCTCGATATGATGTCAGAGATGGATAGTTTCATCTCAACTGTTTGAGAGTGTGTAGGTGGGGAGAAAGACAGCTATTTAGTACCCCGAACAGAATGTTCATTTGACTGTTCGGTCCATGTAAGGTTGGACAATACTTATTCACCAGTCGACCACAACACATCTTGCCGATACTGCTACGTTCAGTGGTGGCGGGGTGGTCGGCTATATACAAGAAGAGGGAGAGTGTTCTAAGGCTGTTAACGATAAAGAAGAAGAATTCCTTATGGACATTTCAAAGGAGACTATCATCAAAGGGGCTCTCCATAGTGGTCATCGCATGTGACACTTGAATTAATGGGCACAGTTCTAAAACTAGGAATCAGTCAAAACATTGGAATAATCTAACATGAACAAAGCAAAAAGAAGAAATTTGTACTCGATATGTTTGATTTTAGCTTCCAGATTCATTATGAGTACAAATGTAGTGCTGGCAGATTTACTCTGACATCAACATAATTCATTTAGACTCCATCTCACATCGGATTTAGCCAACTCCATGATGTTGAAAAAAGGTTTTATTAAACCAAACATAGCACTTCTTAGCCAGAACACAACTGCCTTTTTCTTTTCGAATTCAGAATTCGTTTTTACAAAAAATCGTTTAAAAAATAATAACCAGGAGATGACGGAAGAAAATGAATCATTTTTCCAGAACAAATAGTTCTTATTGCGTCTTAAAGAATACCACTTCTTTGAGTTCTGATTAAAGACAAATTATTTACAACAAAAAATACTATACTACTTAACCAATTAAATATACATGAAATCATCAAAACTTTAAAAGAAACAAAAGTGGGTGTTGTCTCCACT
>JAPMOQ010014769.1:2136731-2152253 GCA_026543055.1 Argiope trifasciata
GCAATCGGTATTTCCATCCCGTAATGATCACGCACAGTCTTTTGGCATAGAGTCAGTTAATAACATGAGCAAAAAGATTTACAGCGAAATCAAATTCTTGCTTACGTGACACACATCAAATGTGCCATGTAGAAATAAAAAAGAGCGGGGAGTCTCTGCTATGATCTTCAATGAAATAATCGAGCAAAACAGAAACAGCCTTCCTTAAAATTGGAGAATCTTCATTTAAGATTTCCGACTACATTAAAAGCTTTGGTTATGTACTACATTGTCGAATGTTTTTATAATTATTATTTCTTGTAGTTTAGATTTTCCTCTTTCAAAAACAGCTTACGAAGGTCTTACCTACCATACAGGTTCACCTATTTTTCTGCTAAAATTTACCTTTAACTACAATTTTCTCAAATCTTTCATTTCTATAAAAATTCCTCACCGTTATTATGATATCTTAAAAACTAATGGATGTATTTAAGTAAAAAATTCTTAGTGTGTTTTAAATGATATGGGCAATGAAGTGAACCAAAAGTTTGATTGTTGATGATATGCTTTTTCATAGATTGGTGTTTCTAGAAAAATTAAGTTATGAATTTATGGAAAAAATACACATATACATAGATTTTTATCTATAACTTTTTTGCATCTTAAAATTTTTAGATTTTGATTCATTTCATTCATCGTTATATTCCATAACTTGTGTACGATGAAAAATAGGATTGCTGCGTTACAATTTTGTGTAAAGTGTTAACCATTTCGGTTAAATTTCATTAAAATTTAATACAAATTTTCCCATTTCTCAAAATATATTCTCAACAATTGTGTTTTATTTATACTATTTTGTCTTATAATTGGCTATATATATAAAAACCCATAGTTTTAAATAGTGTTTTTTAAAAATCAAAATTTTCAAATTTTTTCCTTCGAACGTAATCGGATACCTTAAAACACACTCTGGAAGAAAATCCACCAACTTTCATCCCTTGCTTCCCACCAATGGGAGAAAGTAATCGACCGCGAATGGTGGGTGGTGTGTGCCCTTTCTCTCCCCCCACCTTGTGAAGAAACCAGAGAATGTTCGACTAAATAAGATATATGGGGTGCTATAAAAAGAGTTCCAAAATTCCTTTCTCGAAAAAAGCCTTCTGGCTTGCTCACTTTATTAAATTTTTGTAACCTTTCCTGGAAAATGCTCTCTTCTGGATTCTGGGGTATTTTTGCAGGATCCACATTTGCTAAAGTATTTTTCAGGTATTTCGTACACCGTCGATCTGCTGTGATTTCTCACCAAAAGTTATCAAAACAATTGTAGGGCTGGAGTGAAGGCGATTTCAATTGGGATTTCGTTACTTCTCAACGCATCCGGGAACTTCATTAGAAAAATGTCGATAAAAGTCGATGCATTTTTGTTCCTTTTTGTTTTTTGGTTTTTTATGTTCGAAAAAATGTACGTATTGTAATAGTTAAAGATTTCTAGAGCGAGATTTCGATTAATCCCTACATTTCTGATATCTTTAGAACTTTTTTAATACGATAATGCTTTTGGGGGGCATTATCTATAAATTACATGATGCCATTTGTATTATGCAAGAATTTATCATCCTTACATAGAAAAATTTCATACTCACTCATTTTCAACATTTTAATTATATTTTCAATTAAAGACTTAAAAAAAATTAAACCATTTTCTTCTATAGCTACAGAGGATATCATCGCAAAAAATCGTCTTTTATATTACGATAAAATAAAAAAAATGTAGCTTTTTAAAAATATTTGTTTGAATGTAGTATCTTTTCATTATTTTTATAATTTTATCTATCTATCTATCTATCTATCTATCTATCTATCTATCTATCTATCTGTCTGTCTGTCTGTCTGTCTGTCTGTCTGTCTGTCTGTCTGTCTGTCTGTCTGTCGATAGATATATAGTGTATATATAAATTGTTGGTATATAGATAGTCATTTGTTTTATTAAGATGTATTACAATAATTTTCATATTTATAATTTATTTTATCTATATTAAAAGGCAACTTTATATAGATGGCACTAGTCTGAATTAAAATTCAAAAATTGATTTTTCTTTCCATCCTAACGTACGATAATTTCTGATTGAGGAAAGAGAGAACGTTGAAAATTACATTTCATATGCTTTTATTTAATATGATTTGCTTCAATTCTGCAAATAAATGAAATCTTTTTAATCGATTTTTTTTAAAAAACTTTTTGAATTCTGCTTCCGGTATTATGCTTGATCGTATTTTCTTAGATATTTATTCACTATTTTAATATTTTCAGAGCTTAGTTATGACAGAATAAATTCATTTTGTTGCCGAATAAAAAACTGGCATCTTTTAGGGATATAAAAAAATGATTCTAAGTTTTCATAATAATTGCGATAATGAATTATGATTTTTAAATGTAAATGATATATAAGGATTAAATTAAAAATATTAATAATTATGTTTTTCTAAAGTTTTTTTTCCTTCGAAATGTGCTTTTATAGAAGTAGGGATAATATTGAGAGGGGAACAGTCACAATTTTTACACTTACATTCTTAGGCCAATAATCTATATAAACAAAAATGAATGTTTGTATGTCTCTTATGCCTTCCTAAACCGTTTGTCCGATTGCGATGGAATTTGGTCAGCTTATTGTTTACACCTACGGTTTGGTTATAGGGATAGTACAATTATCTAAACTTAAAAAAAAATCGAATCTCAACCGCATCTATTGACCAAGGATTTATCTTCAAATAATTCGCCGAGAAGACAATAGATTCAGTAGAAATGCTAAATACATGTCAAAAAATATTTTGTAGTTATAGTAAGCAAATATCATGCAAGTTATTCTGAGAGGTAACAACTTTATGACAGATTATGCGAGAAAGTTTTTGGGGAGATCTTGTGGTTTTTAAATTTTAATTGAATGTTAGCGTTTTTCGCAGTAACTACGAAGAGTATTGTAGTACAAATAATTTTGCACCCTCTTAATGTTCAAAAATTATGTTTTCAACTATAATAAAGATCTTTTATAAAAGATATTATAAAATATTTTATAAATACTAGTAAAAAGATATTTTCTATATTTAATCTATTTTGAAATGAAATATTTCAATCCCATTTTCTAATATTAAATTTGAGAATTCCGAACGAATATGAAAAGAATCGAGAGATACAATAAATAGTTTCTTTCATTACCCTTCTGAAAGAACACCTAGTTTTACGATTCTCAAATAATGCACAAATCTGATATGTAAGAATGAATGTTAGTTCGTATTCTATGTACTGTCGATAAAACATTGCCAAATTATTGATGATTTCACTTAAAATTATTTTTTTTTGGCGGCAGCAACCATTTGGTCAGAAATAAAAAAAAGGCCCAGCCTGATATGTAAAAGCGAAGTTGGAATACTGACAAATCTTTACCGCCATTTTGACACATGCAGTATAATAACAAAAAAGACGAGAACTTCGAAAATAATAATTTTAAAAAATAAAGTGTCTTAAACTATATTATTTTTGCTTTCTCGTACAAGGAGTTTTTACGAATATTTTATTTTCAGACTCTCCCGAGCTTAGAAAGCACATTTTCAAAGTTTGCCTGACCGTGTACAAAATAGTTTGCCAAACTTCCTCTGAGCTAATTTGATTTATAAGTTTTAGATCACATTTCTAGATATTTTTAAAAAAATATTATCGAAATCTATTTACAGGATGGGAGTCTACCAGCGTATTCAAGTGTAGATGATATGATATTTTTAACAATAAGTCTTGCCGGTGTCCGGACATAGGGGTAACGTGCCTTCCCCGTGAACTGGGCGTCCCAGGTTCGAGTCCCGTTTTGGGCATGATTGTTCTGTATTCTCTCTGTGAGTTGTGTGAATGTGCCCCCCTGTAAAAAGGGGTTGTGCAAGCGAATGTTTTTATCTTCTTCATATGGACTAGAACTCAGACATCTGCCCTCTGGGTGCTCATGGGTCTTTACCCTCAGAAGTTACTGCACCCCCTTTCTGTGGAAACTCGACATCATCATCATCAACAATAATAAGGCTTAAAAAAAGTGCATACGTAAATTTTTGCATTTAATTTTTGAATGAGTGAAATATGAATGAGAAATTTTGAGCCAGGCATATCAAAGTCTTTCGCATACATGGAAACCAAACAATTAAAAAAACACAACAGTTTACAATGCAGTAACAACAGTAAACAATGATATGTGATCTTGTTATTAAAAATGTAATTCTTCCTCATATTTTAATCGATAGTATCCAGCTGGAATGGTCTCTTAAAAATTTTCTCATAAATTTTCTAATAAAAGAATTATCCCATATCAAGCCAGCGTCCTGGCATAGTCCATCTGGGCGTTCCAGGTACGAGCGAGTCCCGGTTTCGGGCATGGTTGTTTTGTGTTCTGTCTGTGAGATGTAGGAATGAGCCTCCCCCCCTGTGTGAAAAGGAGTTGTGCAAGCGAATGTGTGTGTCACCTTCATTTGAGCTAGAGATCAGACCACTGCCCTCTGGTTGCTCAGGGATCTTTACCCTCAGAAGCTACTGCACCCCATTTCCGTGGGGACACGACATCATCATCATCATCCCAGAGAAAGTCTTGCATGGCAATGGTGTACAATAGCTAAGAAATACTAATCTTTTATGTAAGTTCAGCATTTTCTTTAATCTATTCTGTCACCTTTGGCGAATTGTTTATTAATAACTGACTATTGATCCTGGTATGCAGTTGTATTCAAAATGAAATTCGTGTTTTAGACGCGATTTTCCTAACCGATTGAAATAAAAATTTTGTAAAAAATAAAATTCTTTACCAAATTTGATATACTTAAGACGTTGTGTTTTTTAGGTATCGCGTTTATTTATTTCTGAAAACACTGACCGACAAAGGTCTCTATATTTAATCTACCCGATAGATACTAAATATGTGCATGCAATGACCTTTATCTACTTCTCTTCGTTTTCTATTTATCGTGTTTATTTATATTTGAACAATCAGATAGATACATTTTCTCTAAACTAATTTTGCTCAACATTTGATAGAAATTCACAAATATATATAAATAAAAATGAATGTTTGTCTGTATGTCTCTTATGCCTTCCTAAATCGTTCTTCCGATTGCGATAAAGCTTGGTCAGCTTATTGATTACACCTGCGGGAGCGTTAGAGAGAGAGTACGATTATTTAAAATTAAAAATAAAAACTCGAATCTCAATCACACAGATTTACCAGGGATTCATCTCCAAATAACTCTCCCAGGAGACAATAGATTCTATAGAAATGCTAAATACAAGTGAAAGGTTCATATTTTGTAGCTATAGTACGCAAACGTCATGCAAGTCTTTCACATAGGTAAAGAAATATATTTCGGATTATACGAGAAAGTTTTAGGGAGACCCACCCTGGGGGCTTTATATTTTAAATACATTTAAAGTTTTTCACAGTAACCACCGAAACTATTTTATTACAAATAATTCTGCCATACCTTAATTTTCAAAAATTATCTTTTAAATTATCTGAAAGATTTTATGGTTTAAATATTTTTTCTATCTTTTATCTATTTTAAACGAAAATATTTAAATCACCTTTTCCAACATTAAACTTGAGAATTCGGAACGAATATTAAACGAGTCAAGAGATACAATAAATAGTTTCTTTCATTACCATTCTGAAAGAAGACCAAGCTTTACAATCCTAAAAGAATACACTTATCAAATGTAAAAAAATGAATATTTGTTCGTTCGTGCTTTATGTACTGTCGTACCGTTCATCCTGTTTCGATGAAACATTGCCAAATGATTGATTGATTGCAGTTAATATTATTTTTTTCTGCGGCAGCATCGCGCCGGCTACCAACAAGTTTGATATAAATCCAAAAACAAAAAAAGTATGATTATACCTACGGAATTTTATTGAATCTTTATAACAAATATACATTGTATTTAGTGAGCTCTAATGCTGTTACAACTAAAACGCAAATGAACGGAACAACATTAGAATAAAAATTATTAAAATTGAAACCTTTGTAACCAAGGAATCAGAGGTAATAAAGAATCTGGCCTGAGGACTTGCTCAAGGGTCCCCTTCAGACAGGAATTCAAACCATTTTTTCAGTGAACGGTCCGACTTTTGTTAAGACATGGACCCCTCGTGACCCGTAAATCTCAGAATATCTCCAAGGCCTCAACATTCTGAGATTCTCTCAACATTTTTGATTGTTACGATATTTTCCTTATATTACTTATACAAGGAAGTAAAAAAGCGTTAAAATACACACTCCATTTCCTACACTTTTCCTTAAAACAGCCTTCTACAAGAAAGACGTTCATTTTTGCTCCAAAAATAAAATCTAAGCACACACACAAGAAGTTCTCAATCTTGGACGAGGCCCACAATGTATAAGCCGAGGAAAGAGGTTTAATGCTTTTATTAGGGAGTATACAAGAAATGGCGGGAAGAACCCTTCGCTTTGGTTTTATTTTGAGAGCAAAAAGATTTTCGTGGAAAAAATCATTGCGTTTTGTTTTGGCAAAATACTTCGAATGTATGAAGTTGTTTGATATTGGATTTAAAATTTTGTTTCCTAAAAAAGGAAGTTCAATTCTAAAAGGAAAGATTCTTTTTTATTTTTATTCTATCAGTATGACTAAAATTTTTTCAGCAGTCTTTCTCTTCTTTGTTTTGCTTTGTATGCGCTAAAATGGAAAGGATTGAAAAAACAATTTGTTATGTCATTCTTTCATTTTAAATTCAAACATGCTTTGATTCGATAGTATCGCCTATGCCTGGACTAATCTTTGCACACCAATTTTTTTTCTTTTTTGTGGCTAAAGGAAAAGTATTCTTTCTCGGTTATACATTGTGATGAATCAATTTTTCAAGTATAATTTTTTTTACCAATTTTAAATTTTAAATGGACTGTATTATTTGCCTTTCTTCAAAGTATGCGCAGAGAAATTCAAGCACTGCTCAAAGAGGACACTATTCTGTATGAAAAATGACAAAAAGAACTCTTTATATTTTATCTATTTATATTTAGTTATTTATATTTTATCTATTTATATTTATTTATTTACTTTTATTTTTATTTATTTATATTTTATTCATTTATTTACTTATATTTTATTCATTCATTCATTTATTTATATTTTATTTATTTATAATTTAGTTATTTATATTTCATCTTTTCATTTCTTTATTTTTCTTATTCTTTTATTTGTCTTTCACTCTATGCTTTTATTTTATTTCGATGTTTTATCGGCCCTGCCTTTAGCTTCTTTTGCATCTTGTACAAGTGCGTGAGAAAGTGATGTTTGAATAACGAATCTCTTAATAGCTATTTAAGGTATCTGACTACGTTAAAAAAACTGGTTATCAACCACATTGGCGATTATATATTATATATGAAAAATTGTAATTGTACGATTTTTAACGCCAGTTTGGCATATACCTTATTATCATCAGAATACATCAGAATAATTTGCAGGTCCGAAAATGCATTGTTTTACCGAGTTAAAAATGAAGAGCAGCACAGTTCCTTCCGTATTTCCTTCAGAACACACCTTGTAGGAATTCTGCTTTATTAACCAGAAAACTGCTGACTATGCATGTAATATTTTGTCATTCAACTGAGTAACTGAAGCCTTTTTTTCCAGAGAGTTTGGATGAAGACTGTTACAGTTGCCTACAAATAAAAGTGAATCAATATGTAAGTATCCATCTTTATTGCTTCAAATGTAATAATCTAATAAATACGTTGACTTTTTACACTTTTTATGAAATGCAAGAAATAGAAATAAATATCAATATGCTTCCAGAATGTACATATAAACTCTGCTTTCGTAATAGCATGTGAGAATTTATTTAAACTATTAAACAATTGCCGATCACTGTATTGTTTAACTTAATAATTTAGCATTTATTCCAAGCCAGTTGGCGTAACACACTTGTCTGACTTTCCTGCGCCAGTTGGGGTAACGCAATGCAGATTAGAATTTTTTTTTATTTCCTTTATTCTGTTTTCTTTTCATTTAAAAGTACTTCAGAATGAATCCAAAGGATCGATTCATTAACAACATTTGATTTCAAATACATCAAACACACACAAAAAAAAAAAAAAAAAAAAATAGAATCCCTTGAAATAATCGGTCGAAATCATGCTAAGCCTAACCTCATTACTTCTGGGAAAAAACAACTGGAATCATACTCCTCTTTGGTGGGATTTGGCCTCAGCGTTTTGGCACGAAAGTTAGTTTTGAATTAATAAAAAAATTACTACTCAATGAACCGGAATAAAAAGTAGCCTTTGCTCTATTTCTTACTATAATCTATTTTTGCTCTAAATTTCATTCAATTCCATTCGACCTTTCGGGCTTAATTGAGTAACAAACATCCACCCATCCACTCAAACTTTCACACTTATAATAGTAGTAGAGATGTTTGTTAGAAAGGTTTGAACTAATTACATAACTAAATTAACACTTTTAAAGCAATTTAAAGGGTAAGAATTGTATGTAAAGTCATTTGACAAACACAAAAAAGCCGAAATAATAATTGATAAATTATCAATGAGTTACTGCTGGAAAAAATTAGAAGGTGAATAAGATAAATGTAAGTAATATATTAATTGCGCCAATGTTCTCGCCAAGAGACATTTCAGGCCGCCTCATTGAAAGTCGTGAAGTGCTCTTGGGAATGAATTCAGCCCATTGAAATTTTTCTTATTTTATTCTTTTAAGATGTTTTTGCGGTCTTTTGAAATTTGGAAATCTTGAATAAAATCTCTGAGTGGTATTTTTATTTCGCTTTTTTAATCTTATCATTAAAGAAAGTGGCTATTGATGAAGTATTTGCAGTTAGATGAGCAAGTGTTTAATCAAAACTAAACAATGTTCAAAGACTTATTTACAAAGAGCTTTTCAATAGTAGGATAAAAAAATTAATACATCATTTCAATTTCTCGTACTCGAAGTATGCAAAGAGAAAGAATTTTAATCGTCAAATATTTGAACGTGAGATTTTGACGTCTCCCCATCCGAGATTTCGTCCGAAAAGGGCAAATTTGGTATCATTATTCATTTGAAAAGGATATATTTGGTATCATTATTCGTTTTAAAAGGATATATTTAGTATCATTATTCGTCCGAAAAGGGTATATTTGGTATCATTATTCGTCAAATTAGGCAACACCCTGTATATGTTATTACAGATCGTTTAGTTTTCTTCTAACTCAATTTTTAGGGAAATCACAAAAGACAAATAAGGGTAGGAGAAGGGTTGTTGTCAGGTGTCTTAACATAAATGATGGGGGCGAACAATGGTAGCTGAAGGTGACTGGTTATTAATTAAGTTAAAGGAAAAATCATAGAATCAAATACGTAATTAGTCAAACAAAAAATTTGTCTCTCTACTAAGAGGTATGGTAAATTTTATATCCATTATGGGAATAATTTTCGTGGATCTTCTAAGAGCATTGTTCGGTAAATGTCATAATCTGTTATCAGACATTTAGTAGACGATTCCTTTTCAGACAATTTATACTTGCTACAAATTTTTATTTCTGTTAAAATATTATTTTGTTTCTGTTAAAATACTACTAAGTAAAAGAAAATGAATTTTCTCTTTGATAAACATATTTTATTGATGTATTGCAGATGATCAATTGTCAATTTTTTGGAATCTGGCAATGGTTTGTAAATGATGATGTGAAGTGAAGAGAGTAAATGAATCCGATGGAATTCTGAAATGCTTTGGGTCTTGTTTTAATTGTTTCAGTATTTAAGATGATCTGCAAGCTACAAAAAGCTATAATATAATTTGAAGCTTATGAAAACGGTTAGCTTCTAGAAAGCCTTCCTTCCAATCTTCTATTTCTGGTTTGAAGAATGACTCTCTCAGCAGTAGAAAGAGTGTTGCGTTGACAAGACTTCGCATTGGCCATACCTATTTTATTCACAAACATTTATTTTATTCAGATGCAACTACAATTTGTGTACAATGTCATACCATGATTTCTGTTCGGCATATCTTATGTGAATGTCCTAAATATCTCTTACTAAGAATAAAATATTTCGACATCGATTATCCAAATTTGAAAGACGTAACTGGAGAACCGTACCATGTTAAACTGTTCTTTTTTACTTGACATCAATTTCATGCAAAATATCTAATTTATATTTTCACTTTATTTTTTTAAATTTAACATCCTCTTACTTTTTATGGTATTCCCGTACTTTTTTAATATTTTATTATGAGCTTGGCTCAGCTTGGCCAGCATTGGCCTTTGCGCCATAAAAAACCACTCAATCAATCTAGAAAGATGCAAAAGCCTTTTAATTTTACGCCCTTCTTCAACATTTTGTAAATTCCATAATCTTTTGAGCTGCCTTGATATGAAGTGAAAGCATTTACTGCAATTATGGTTCGGTGCCAGATTTGAATGAAAATAATTCATTCATTTGACTTAATTTTGTATTAGAAAGGCCAACAATTTCTCAATGGCCTTGAAAATTTTGATAATATGTCAGATCTATGGAAACTATTTTCCAAAGAGATGTGTTGTTGCCAGAATTTCACTTAATGAATTAAAAATAGCTAAAAGTAAAGTTATTAGCAATTAATTTTAATAAAGATTAATTTTGTAAAGTAATGGCATAGAAATCTTAACCATCCATTAAATCACAATAATGTCTTCATGAGTTTATATGTTTTATTTTCCTTTTCCCCAAATACCCCCAAAACATATAAAATGCTGTATCTATAAAAATGAATGTTTGTCTGCTATGCCTCCCTAAACCGTTCATCCGATTGCGATGACACTGGGTCAGCTTATGGTTTACACCTACTGGATAGTTATGGGGATAGCACAATCATCTGAAATTAAATAAAAAATTGCATCTCAACCGCATCTATTGACCAATGATTAATCTGCAAATAATTAGCCGATTCAGTAGAAATGCTAAATCTGAGTTAAAAGTTAATATTTTGCACCTATATTACGCAAATGGCATGCATGTCATTCTCAGAGGTAACAGCTTTATGACAGATTACGCTAGAAAGTTTTGGGGAGACTAACCCTGGGGGCTTTATATTTTTATTAAATTTAAGTGTTTTTCGCTGTAACCACCAAAAATATTGCAGTACAAATATTTTTGCGCCATCTTCATTGTCAGAAATTATCGCTTCACCTATATTAACGATTTTGTGGTGTAAATATATTTTCTATGTTTAATAAGTTTTAAAAGAAGATATTTTAATCGCATTTCCAAAAATTAAACTTGAGAATTGTATTGAACGAGTATTAAACGAATCACGAGATACAGTAAATGGTTTCTTTCATTATCATTCTTAAAGAACACAAAGTTTCACAATTCTAAAAAAATACACAAATCTAAAATGTAAAAATGGATATTTGTTTAATCGTATATACTGTCGTACCGTTCATCCTTTTTCAATAAAACATTGCCAAATCAGTGATTAATTTCCCTTAATATTATTTCTTTCGGTTACAGCAACACGTTGGGTACCAGCTAGTATTTTATATCTAATTTGTTTGGTTTCAATATACAGCTCACAATCTTCTCGATCTTCAATATTACGATTTTTGTTAGACAGTAAGTTCAAAAGAGCACTGACAAAAAAATTCATATTACACCAGTCATTTACAAATAGGTTGCTTATACTGTCGTTAAGTTTCATCAATATTTTGCATAAATACGAAAGCTTTTTCATTTAAATTCTATTCTCATCTTAATTTACTTCTGGTACTCTCAATATTTTAGTATTTTAATTTTTGCTTGGTATTTTACCTTCTTTGATGGTGTAAATAAATGTCAGTACGTTCTGTAACTTGCAATTGAGTGAAAATTATTCTAGAAATTCGATATCTTCTTTTCTCTCTTTGTTTAACTGTATTTCTTTTGTAAATTATTCAAATTGTCCTAATGGGCTTTCAAATGAAAACAAAGATTCAAGATCATTATTACAAAATTATTTCGCCTAAATATAAAACCATGAAAATGTTATTTGTAATAACCATTAAAATATTTGTATCAGTTTGGTTTTTGTTCGCTGTTTCGCTCTTGTACAGTCTTTCACTTACAGAACAGTTTCTCTATTTATTCGAAAATGTATCTACAGGGTGTCCCAAATTAAAGCTACCCTATTCAGAGCTACATACCACCGTAACTGTTCATCTGAAAATTCTGAAATTTTGAGTACGCCTTAATGAAGGGATGGGAAAGACAGCCACTAGTGAGCATATTATCAACTATTTTATCATAAGAATTACACATTAGTTTGGAATTAATCCAAGTCATGTTTGATATGGTGGCCACCATTGTCAGCTACCCTCTGAAATCTGAAAATGGCATGTTCAACAGTAGAGCGTAGTGTCTGCGTTGAAATAAACACTTGGCGGCAAATACTGGCTTTAAGATCAGACAATGTTCTCGGTTTGTCGCAACCAGCCAGATCTTTCAAATATCTCCAGAGCCAAAAATCGCATGGATTAAGGTCTAGGGATCGGGCAGGCCAAGCAATATTGAAGTGGTGGCTTGATACTCTTTCTTCTGTGAAATGTGTTTTCGGAATATTTTTTACACAATTTGCAGTGTGTGGAGTCGCACCATCCTGCATAAAAAGCGTTCGATCAAGACATTGGTGTGATTGTGGAGCCGGAACAACTGCGTTCTCCAACATCGATGCATATCGCTGTTTCATGATAGTGCATGTCACTGCACCTGATGGAGTTTGTTTCATGAAATACGGCTCCAGAATAAAAGAAGCATTAAACCCACACCATACCATTACTTTCGGTGAATGTAACGGAACATATGTTCCGTTAGACAGACAGACCCGCTTTGTATGAATACACCCTCCGTAGACAGACCCGCTTTGCATGAATACACCCTCCAGTAGCGACGTTTGAAACTAATTTTTTTAGCAAGATATCTTTTCCATCCCTTTATTAACCCGTTCTCAAAATTTCAGAATTTTCGGAAGAATAGTTACGGCTGTATGTAGCTCTGAGTAGGGTAACTTTAATTTGGGACACTCTGTATATATCTCTATGGGTGTATATTTTTACATATGGAATAAAAAGTATTCCAACAAAGAAATTTATGTTCTCAATAGTTCTACAGGCTCAAAACTTTCAAGAATCCTTTTCTTTCCCCTTGCGTGCTTAAATCCGAAACGCAGTTTCTTTGGAGCTATTGTAAGAAGCCTATTTTTATCTCAGTGTAAAAGAGATTTCTATCTTTTTTTATTATTTTCTTTTCAAAAGTGAGGGAGGATTTACAGGGATTAAGTGGTTCACTTCATAGAAAAAAGAGACCGAAAAGAACACTTTCTTTTCCTTTTCTTATGAGCTGAAAAAAAAAATCAGGTGTGTTTCCTTTGTATGCAATTTTATTTTGAGATAAAGAGGATTCTTTAAACGATTTCCAACTTAAAACATGGCAGCTTATCGATTTCTTAAGAGTACCCAAAAATTGTCTAACTCATCATTGATAAAGCTTTGTACAAGAACTAGGAAAGACCTTGAAACTAAAATAATATTATCAAAAATATCTTTATTATTGGTTAAATACATGATTATTAAAAAAATTAATGATATGAAAAATTGTTTTTAGGCCTACATATGTCAGAAAGTTGGAGAAATAGATTTTTCTTTTGAAAAGTGAAGCAGTTTCATAAAAAAAGAAATCTATACTAATATATAAATATGAAAGTTTGGATGTTTGGATGGATGGATGTTTGCCACTCAATCACGCCAGATCAGCTGAACTCAATTGGATGAAATTTAGCACAAAGATAGATCATAGTCAGGAATAAAACATAGGCTACTTTTTATTCCGGTTCGTTGAGTGGTTCATTTTTTTATTCATTTAACTTTCGCGCCAAAAAGTGAAGGCCAAATACCACCGAAGATAAGTAAGGCTCCAGATTTCTTTTCCAACAGAGTTGAGATTGGAATTTTGACCGATTATTTCAAATGATTCTATTTGTTTTCTTTGTGTTTGATGTATTTAAAATCAAATGTTGTTCATGAATCGATTTTTCGGATTCATTCTGGAGTACTTTTAAATGAATAGAAAACAGAATAAAGGAAATAAAAAATTTCTAACCTGGAATGAGTTACCGTAGGCAAGTCAGAGATGTGCGTTACGCCAACCGGCGTTGAAAGTTCACGCGTGATTGTCGTGACATCAACTGTGTTTGCGCGCGCTGACAACTGGTTTTCATTTAAATTAAAAGTTTAAAAATGATGTGTACAATAGTGTTGTAGCTATCTCCTTATCGATCCATAAATAAAATGGATTTGACCGGCTTGATTTGCTGTTTTATTTTGAGTATACAATGTAAATAAATTGTTTTCACGTTACTTGTGTGTATTGTCACTAAATTGTTTTTGTGTTATAAATTTTCCGTATATGCTCGTACTTTTAAATGTATCGTTTTTAGGTTAGGTTGAATTCTTTTTTATTTGTCATTATTTGACAGAAATTTGTGCGTATACATCAAAATTTCCACGCGAACAGAGTCGCGGGTAACAGCTAGCTACTTATAAATGTTCCACAATTTGATGAATAATGCATAATTCTTTTTTGTGTAAGAATGAAATATTTGCCAGTATTGTTGATTTGTTAACCATTACTACTAGTTCTGTTTTTATCAACCACCTCTACTAGCTCTGAATTGGGGGGGAAAGTGATTTCAAATAATTTCGGGTTTTAACTCAAGGGCATTTATTTGTGGTCTGCGTTTGAAAATCCCGCTCTTCAGTCAAATTTCCATATTTTCAGTCAGAACATAAAATTTCATCAAGTTGTTTGAGCAGAAGGAATTAGGTTTGTTTCTTTCAATATTAGCTTGATGGATAAAGGTGTTAATAAATAATACAAATACAATTCGGAAAAAAGAGATACAATTTGCAGACTGAATTCAAGGTTGCTCAATTCTGATTTTTCCTTACAATGCAAAATAATATTGTATTATATTTTGTAAAAAATCTTTATATTTTTTCCCCTAAATCTGACTTGGATTTTCACATAGCAAATGACAAATAATCTGGTATTCTGAAGACTGCGCTGCTTTTCAGTTTGATTTCCTTCGAAAGTTTTATCTCAAAAAATGAGGTAACAAGTGAAGGTTATTTACAAATGAAAATCAGTAAGAAGTTAATCTTCTTATCATTTATTTGTGACAAAATATTTAAAAAAAATCTGAATTATCATGAGGCTTCTGATGGAAAAATCTCTGCCGCATAGATTTTTAGAATCGTTCCTACTTTCATTACATCTGTCTAGAATATTGTGGTTTGAACTTACCTAATTACTTTCATTCATTCCCTTACCTTTTGCAAGTGTGCATATTTGGTTTGTAAAATGGATTGTACCTATCTGCATAATCAAAGCATGAAATTTTGAGGAAGAAAATTTCGTGGCCTAGTCATTACTATTAACTGTATTAGGAAAATCAGTCTGTTCGTTAGAATTAATAGTTGCTGAAATTTTCA
>JAPMOQ010014769.1:2160676-2177568 GCA_026543055.1 Argiope trifasciata
TATATATATATATATATATATATATATATATATATATATATGTACACACACACACACACACACACACACACACACACACACACACACACACACACACACACACACAATCATATGAATATTTATAAGTAAATTTTTTTTTCTTTCTTACAATAGTGTCACTTTAAATAAAATATGACATTTCATTTTAAATAACTGAGGATAGCTATTGCTAACGCATGATTACAGGTCCAACATTCTTTCATTCCTTGAAGTCTTTGACACTGAGAAAAGAAGTGCATCTGAGCCAGGATCAGAAACGATAGATGCAAAATATTGTGTAAGAAATAAAAGAAAAACCTGGCTGAAGATCTCTGAAGTAATGACTGCGTCATCACCAAGTATTAGCTTAATCCTAAGACGACCTTAAAACGTCCTTTGGGCTTTCTGTAGGACACTAATGTTCTTTCTGACAATACAGAAGTTTAAGAAGATTAATTATTTTTTTCTTTCGACTGTTTTCGTTTCGAAAGCACTCTTTTCTGGATTTTACTATTTCGAAAGCTCATCACATTGATTAGATTTGACAAGAGAAATGGGTTATTTATTTGATGAACAAAACAAAATGTAATTTCGTACATTCATGGACGACTGATTTCGTTAAAGTATTTAATAATGGTGAAATGAAAGTGTTTGCTATTACTGCACTCGTTTATAGAAGTCTTTCTGAATAATCAACTGCCACATGTAGTAATAGGCAATCAATAATGACCACAGCGTATTCTTAATTCTGAAGCCAGAAAATTACAAATTTTAGAGAGCAGATGAACAATAGCAATTAGAAAAAAGACGATAATGTAATGACATATAAAAGATTTTAAAAATATGATTTGGTCACTGCAATAAAAATGTAAATGAATTTTTTTGGGTCACGAATATGAACGCCAAAGTGAAATCACAGGAGAAAACTGTATTGATTGTGTTCTTTAAATATGATGTCATTTTATATTGTATTCTTTAAATATGATGTCATTTTATATTGCATTCTTTAAATATGATTTCATTTTATTTTGTAATCTTTATTGATTGCATTCTTTAAATATTATTTCATTTTATATTGTATTCTTTAAATATAATTTCATTTTATATTTATTCATTGATTGTATTCTTTAAATATGAATAAATTTTATATTGCATTCTTTAAATATGATTTCATTTTATAATGTATTCTTTACTGACTGTATTCTTTAATATAAGAATACATTTTTATTGCATCGATGAAATCATATTTTTAAAATCATTCATTAATATGTCATTCCATTATCGTCTTTAAATGAAATATAATTTGATCACCTCCGAAACCTACTTTAATTTTTAGTGCGAGTTTGGACCATTTGTTTAGACTAAATAAGTTTAGAAATAGGAAAATAATGTATGATAATAACAGGTTTTTATTTTCTGTGCAATCCTGCCATTGATTTTGAAATTTTTTGTTTCAGGCGATGAATGATAAAGTCCTTGAAGAAAGGCTTTCTTTTCCTGTGAGTAAAACAGTTTTATCCTTCTAATTTCAAAAAGAAATAAAAACTTATTGTTTTCATGAAAAAATTTACTTTTATTCAATTCGTTATATTTTTGGAATATCTCACACCTTTCCTTTCGGAAATGGAATGTTTTCGGGGTCTTACTTTGAACTGTTTACTGCTACTACTTTATTATTAGAACAAACTTTCATTAGATAGGTTTTTTTAAAACACTCTATGAATAATTGCCAGTCACCGTCATTTTTTAAAATTTTTAATTTTTTTTATTGAAGCCTTTATAAAATCTCCGTGCACCACAAAGTATCAAGCGAGGCTTACAGAAATAAGTATTCAGCACATAACAAAAGAAAACAAGAAAAATGTAACAATGATGAAGGATTAAAAAAGATTAAAATAAAATGTGAAAATATAAGTTAAGAAGAAGAAAATTGAACAGGTGTCAATAGTAAATTTACAAAAATGTTCTGTAGCACTTCTGGTGGAAACGAGTGGATGAAAATCTAAAGGCCAATTTGTATGAATGTCTTGGAGAGCCAGTCTTGGGTTCTGTCTTGCTCCGGCAAACTTGGAACATAGAAGGAGCACATGTTCAACATTTTCAGCGCCACCAATGTTACTTTCTCAGGTAGATGATGGAGACAAGTGAAATTTGTATAGATAGCTTTTAAAGTCGCCATGACCAGACACCGTCATTTTACCACGTATTGTGGAAGGATTAAAACGGCCAATTAATAGTACTAATAACCTCTGGATTCATGATAATAATAATAATAACTGTTGGGATTAGTTCTCCTTTCTAACTCTGAATGGTAACTTACTCCTGTTATCTTGAAAGTTATGCTAAAAAGGTTTCTTGTTTGTTCGTAGTCTATAAAAGTAGACACTCACGTGGTGTGTGAGTGATAAGTAACTAGCTAGGAAAAGAAAAGCAAATTTATTTTAACGATCACACTAAAACTTAGCAAGTTTCTTGTGAAAGGAGTAGTTTATGAAGAAAATAACTTTCATTGCCTTTAAGGTATCCGACTACGTTAAAAATTCTGGTTATCGACTATAATGGAGAATTTTTTTAAAAAGTGTTATTACTTGTAGTTCAGACTTTCCTCTTTAAAAAACGGTTAATCTTTTTTTAGGAAAAGGAAAGCCTGATTTATCATCTGGGGTCACATATTTTTTCAGCTAAAACTACTCTTTAACTTCAATTTCCCTAAAACTTTAATTTTCACAAAAGTTTTCCGCCATTAACGTAATATCACAAACACTAATAGAGCTATTCAAATAAAAATTTCAGCGTGTGTTTTAAATAATATGGGTAATGAAATGAACCAAAAGTTTAATTGTTGGTGAAATATTTTTTTCATTTATTGGTGTTTTTAGAAAAAATAAGCTGCAAAATTAAGGGAAAAGGGCATAATACTTATATTTTTATCCATAACTTCTTGGCATCACAGATTTTTTCTTAGATTTTGGTTCATTTCCTTCATCATTATAATTTATAACTTGTGTACAAAGAAAAATAGGATAGCTGCATTACAATTTTATGTACAGAGTTAACCGTTTCGGTTCAATTTCATTAAAATTTACAACAGATTTTTATCTTTCTCAAAATATATTATATTTTTAAATAATTTCTTTGTATTCATATTATTTTAATTAGTATTATAAATAGTATTATAATTGAAATTACTTAAAAAAATCATAGTTTAAAATTGTTTTTAAAAATTCAATTTTTCAAAAAAAATTCCTTTAGAAACACCTTAAGAAATATTCGTATTCGTGAATTTGAATTAGTTAACAGAAATTACATAAAAAAGAAGACGTGGATCGATGTGAATAAATGGATGACGAGTTGAGAAAACTGCTTCTTTTTTTTTTTTTCTTAGCATCTAAATAGCATCTAAAAATATATCTTTTTGAAATGCTGAAAAACTACAGTTCCCTTAAAAAAACCACGAAGAATAAGAGTCCGAATGCACAGAAGCGCAAAAGACCTTCTATAAAAAAAGAAAATTCATTCATTAATTTTTTTTTGGTTTTAATGTATCTCTGCCTTTTTATTATTTTTCCAGAACAGTAAGAAAATTGAGTTGACTTCATTGAGTTGAAATTTTTTTAATTCTTTTTTGAGAAATTTGAATTGAATTTTTATGTATAATGTGATTGATATTTAAGCGTCTTACATAATTATTCTCATAAATATATATAAATAAAAGAGAATGTTTGTCTGTCTGTCTCTTATGCGCTGCCGTACCACTTACCCGATTGCGATGAAATTTTGAATACTTATTACTTGCACTTATTTGTTTCTGTCGAAGATGGGAAAAAATACTGGAAACCCCAAATTTTTGATTAATAAATTAAAAAAAAAGATTAAATACTATTTACGCTTCTCCTTTATATATCCTTCAATTTGAATGAATGTATTCATTGCCGATAAGAAAATGAATATCATTCTTCCTATCATCCTTAATTAAACACGATCACTATTTCGAATTCCAAACGATGCTTACAAAATTGTTTCTTCTGCGGCAGCAAAGCGCCGGGTATCAGCTGGTATTAGATAAAACAAAAGTCGGATTTAAAATCTATTCATAAATTAAATCTTTCTAAGAATATTATAAAGACATTTTATTTGTAAAACGTTAAGAAAATTGACCGTTTTTTTGTATTTTTTTAGATTCAAAGCAACAGTTTTCGTACAGCAATAAAAGAAAACAGATCCTTAACTTTAGAAGATATAAATCAGGTAAATTCTTATTTTTAACACTGATAACTAAATCAATACTTTTATTTTTTTTAAAACTTTATCAGTATCAAATTTCAGCTATTCTGAAATGCAGTTATTAAACAATATATTTTTTTTAAATAATCATAAAATGATTCAACATCAAATACTTTTGTTTTTGTCAAGGAATGAATGCTGTTATGAAAAGCAAAATAATGTTTTTTTATGTATTTAAAACGAAGCATTCAAAAGATTTTTTAATTGAAAAGGAAAAAAAATCCAATCTTAGTTTTTTTTTAGAATTTCAATACAGTTATTGAAGAATGTGTTCATTCCAAGTAAACAAATTCCTATTACGCTTATTTTATTCATATGATATCATGCTTTTTTAATTGTTCCAAAATAATAAAATGTTTAAAAGAAGATATATTTGCTTATTAATGTTTTTATAGTAAATAGAGCAATGCAATTTGTTTATTGAAAATTTAAAAAAAATTCAAATTCAGGACATATTTTCTACCATTTTGCACTTCAATTAATTTTTTATTCTGAAATTAATCTATTTATAAAACTGTTTTATAATCTCAGAAATTAGAAAATAGCAGTTTGTGCTTACAAAAATATTTCTTTTAATACAGTGATTGAAGAATGTGTTCATTACAAGTAGAAAAATTCAAATTACGCTTATTTTGTTCATATGATATCATGTTTTTTGAATTGTTGCAAAATAACAAAATGTTTAAAAGAAGATATATTTACTTATTAATGTTTTTATTGCCTTTCCAGTTCAATCGGACAGCGCAATTTGTTTATTGAAAATTTTAAAAAAATCTAATTCAGGACATATTTTCTGCTATTTTGCACTTCAATTAATTTTTTATTCGAATCTCAGAGCTTATTTTTACGCTTGTTTTACTTTTTGGAACAAAAGCAATCAATTCAAAATTCCTTATGATCAATTTTTAAAATCTTTTTTTATTCATTTGCTTTTTTTTCATCTTTTTCTCCCGTTTCAGTTTGAAGAATTATGATTAAAATATTCTACTCGTGATTTCATTTTTTTTTGCTATTTAATAAGTTCCTGATTTCCCAAATCCGGAACTTATTTATTATCATGCGAGATCATGATGTTCTTTTCGTTAGGGATTTTTAAATAATTGTAGGCAACAAATAATTGAAGCTCAAAATAACGTAGGTAATGAATAAAGCATAAACAAAAATATTCATCAACATCTTTTAATCTCACATTTTTTGTTACCTGCTTTTACCAGCATTGTACTATTATTATGCATGCTTTTTTTTGAAAGCAGATGCATTTTCAAAGGTTGACCAGCTTTTACCAGTTTTGCATTATTTTGTATGCTTCTTTGACAACAGATGCGTTTAAAAAATTTGACGAAGAACAGTGATATTATAGCTGTTCTTTTTATGGAATATAATTTTTAGGAGAAAATTAAATAAGGTAATTTTTATAATATGTTAAAAAAATATTCACTTGCGTTTAATAACAGTATCCCCCCTTTCAACCAGTGGGTAAGTATCACTTCATTCCATCTTAAGTCTGAAATTTAGAAGGATTTGACTCCTGTTCTGAGATTAATCTATTTATGGAACTGTTTTATAATCTTAGAAATTAGAAAATAGCCATTTGTGCTTACAAAAACATTGCTTTCTTAAAACAAGGCTTCTACGGTTGACAATTATATATATATATATATATATATATATATATATATATATATACACAGAGAGAGAGAGAGATTTAATTAGCGGCCATTACCATTCCACATTTAGTTTTGTTTTATTGTAATGGACTCTACTGCACACCATAGGTCCACAGTCTAAGACGCGCGGCATCAAGTTTTAGATAAGCGAGCTGTGGGAATTCGCTCGGGAGAGAGCGGGTCGTTCGTTTCGATATCATGATTATTTGATACGCAACGGTGGCACATAGTTTTGCCATCGGACGTTCCATTAAGCTTCACGTGTCATCTAAAGGTTATACTTATCTCTATTGTAAATAGCCTGTCCTGTCCTAATTGTTGATGTCTTTTCTTTTGAATATTATTTTCTGTAAATAAATTTAGCTTTTTTTTTAAAATTTAAAAGCTTCTTCTCTTTAACTAGTAACATTAGACACTGATCTAAATGAGTCTGAATGGGAATTTTGTCCCATCCATTCGTATATATATGGCCGGTAGTTAGGTTTCAGGTTCAAAAATCCGATTTGACCGAAGAACCGTCCTGTCAATGGGTCTGGCGCATATTAAATCTGTTGAGGCAAAAACCCCTCCCTTTGGTGTGGTGTGGTGAGGAGAAGACGGAACCATCTCAGGTGTTGTCCTCGTCATCTGACAGCAGTTCAAGAGTTGACGTTCGTCCCAAAATCAACCTTTTGTTGATTTAAAAGTGGGACGTTAATATAATTAAACTCAACTGAACTCAAAAATATACAGTGCTGGTTGCCGATTCAAGTTTCGCAAGAGTAATGGAATAACGATTTAGAATCATCTTTAAAATTTATTATGAACCGATACGTTATTTTTTGAGCTCCAAATGAGAAAAAAAGACAACAACCCTAGAATAATTTGAATGAGAATGACAGCAAATCTTCTATATAAATGAAAATGAAAGTTTGTCTCTTATGCCTTCCTAAACCATTCATGCGATGGATATGAAACTTGGGCAGTGTATTGTTTGCACCTACGGAATGTTGCACCTACGGAATGGTTATAAGCATTGTACAATTGTCTAAAAAAATAATTGAAATCTCAACCGCATCTATTAACCAAGGATTCATCTCCAAATGACTCGCCGAGAAGACGTTAGATTCTGTAGAAAAGCTACATCCAAGTGAAAGGCTCATATTTTGTAGCTATAGGGCGCATATATCATGCAAATTACTCTCAGAGGTAACAATTTTATGACAAATGATGCTAGAATGTTTTGAGGAGACCAACCTTGTGGATTTTAAATTTTAATAGAATTTTAGCGTTTTTCGCAGTAACCGCCAAAAATACTGTAGTACAAATAATGTTGCACCATCTTTGTTTTCAAAAAATTATCTTTTCTACTATATTGACGATTTTATGGCATAAATATATTTTCTATGTTTGATGAATTTTAAAAAGAAAATATTATAATCCCAGTTTCTATAGTTAAGTTTTAAATTATGTACGAAACGAGTCACGAGATGCAATGAATAGTTTCTTTCATTACCCTCCTGAAAGAACACCCAGCTTTACCATTCTAAAAGAACACACAAAGCTAATATATAAAAATGAAAATATGTTTGTAGAATAGAGTAATATAAATAGAATAAATACTATTTATGCTTCTCCTTTATGTGTCCTCCAATTTCAATGAATGTATTCCTTGCTGGCAAGAAAATAAATATTCTTCTTAATGAAACGATAAGTATTTTGTTTTATCACCGTTCTGAAATAATACCAGGCTTTACAATTCTAAAAGAATACCCAAATATGATATATAAAAATGAATATTCGTTTGTTCATATTTTATGTACTGTCGTACCCTTCACATTGTTTCGATAAAACACTGCAAAATTAGAGATTGATTGCACTTAATATTAGTATTTTTACGGGCTGCAGCATAGCGCCAGCTAGTATTGTATAAGCATAGACAAGGATATGATGAGAATTCCTCTTAGGGATTCTTGACGGATCTTCTTCCTCTTCCAGGATCAGGTGTCTGTGATCGAGAGCAGCCTGGACTCGAGCATCGAATCCTTGCTGTGTGTTCCCGTCCCGAGTGTCCGGAAGAACAGCTTCTCCATGATCGTCTGCCTGGCCAACAAGGAGGAAGGGTGAGCACGTTCTTTATTGTTGAGCATTCTTTCACACACAATGATGACAATATTCTTTCACCCCGCTCCCTGACACTGCCCTCGCCTGATATCAGGACCATCTATCTCATGAGAGGACTCCTTCTTTGCTATCTTTTAACTGTAGCAGAGAAGGTTTCATCTAATAATATAGATGTTTGGTCCTAAAAAAGAGCGGAATCCACGTGTTATCTCATAGTTGGTAGTTAAAAAAGCAATTTTCTTGTGTATGAAATTTTTAGTTTCTTTTTAACTATTGAATACGCGCTTTTAGGGGGAAGTGAAGCACAGTGTAGCCATCGAGTTTCTCGCCAGTATGGCAATCCAACGGAAAACTATTCTAGCAACCCTAATTCTGTTTTGTTTACTACTTTTTACAATACTTCATCTGTACATGAACTAAAACTATTTTGAGAAAAGTGTTAAATAAAAAATATATCTATTAAGAAATTTAATTTTTTCCTTCATTATAATTGGAAGTTTTTTTACCAGTTAATAAGAAACACAATTCTGTTTTTTAATGTAAATGCGAATAGGAAATATTTATTTTCAATTCTTAATATGCGCTTTGAATAATCGCTTGAAATCGTAATTAACGAGTAACACCTGCGTTCCTCACATTAAAAGACAGCTGCAATGGAATTCTGCGCAGTTCTCGTCATTCTTTTGCTGCTGAAACGTTCGTTCCCTTAATAATTTTTTATGTAGGCAATTGTTCAAGAATGGATGCCGGATAAAGGTATTTTAAATCTGCAGAATGGATGAAGGGGGAGTGGAATATATATATATATTAAGAATTCATAAAGTTAGGAAAGGATGTTTGTTTATGTGTTGCGTTTCTTTTATCCACACAGTCCTTATGCCCAATGCGATAGCGAAACTACTAAATTCCCACTAATGCTATATAAAGCTGCAAAATCCGTTGTTTGTGCTGTAGGACGTAAAAAAACTCTATTATTTCATGCTGACGAAGAGTGAAACAAATTAATTACATCTCGTTGTTACTAGCAAATGTTTTTTTTACTTGATATGTCATTAACTAGCAAAGCAGTTTTTTTCCCTCGCCGATATCATTTTCCAGAGAAAGATTCATTATACCAGTCAACAGTACCCTCACGCTCACTGCCACTACTTCCCTCGCCTGACATCAGGAGCATCTAACGAATGAGTTGACCCTTTCTTTGCTGTCTTTCAACTGTAGCAGAGAAGGTGTCACATGGATGCTTTGGTCCAGGAAAAGAACGCACTCGACGAGCTATCTTGTCGTTGGCAGCCAACATGCTAAAATTATTTATTACCGCTTTTCTCCAAGAAAATTTTATTATGTTCTATTAAAAATGTGTTCCTGTAAAATTGTCTTTCCATTGAATTTACCAGATGTAAAATTTGTTACTTGCGAAAAACACTACTTTTCTATACTTTTATTGTGAAAAGTCGGGAATTTAAATAAAGGAGGACGATTGTAACTCTGCAGATGCTCAAAAAATCTCAGTTAATTTAGAAAATGTTTATTATAGAAATTATAAAAAAATGGAAATTCTTAAAAATTCTCAATTCTTAAAAAAGAATAAAAAAATACATATTTTTATAGTATATACATAATCCTTTGTTTTTTAAATATTTTATTTTGATTTCAAGCAACTATTCATTTATTTAAATTTGAAAGATCATTTAACCTTTTTTTAACCACATATATTGCGCAGTTTAGCCAAAGATGGCTCTTGTGCTCTTGTGTCAAAGCAACCAACCAATCATAAAAAAGGAAAAATATTACACATTAACACGTTGACTGCTAGCTGCGAGATAACTCGTGGATTCCGCTTTTTTCTAGGACCAAACCCTCTATGTGATTAGATGACACCTTCTCTACTGCAGTTAAAAGATAGCAAAGAAGGTGTCACCTCATTAGATAGAGGGTCCTGATATCAGGCGAGGGAAGTGGCAGGAAACGTATTAAAGGAATTTCGAAAATCATTCAATTTTTTTTCCTTAATCACCCATTTTCCTTTCCTTAATCACCCATTGCTTATGATTTCATGATTAAGAGCCGAGATAACTTTGTGAGTAGAGAGTTGGATTTGCGTTTCTTGGGTTGTGAGTTCGAGTCCCTCCGGCATAAAACTCTTCGTGATAGTGTCCGCATAAATCTATCGTACAACTGGGAGTACTGGACCAGAGGTCTAATCTAGAGATTCTCTGATTCTGCTCTAAAGCATGATTTGTGGATGAGTGAATGAATTGTATGATGGAAGTCAGGGAAGGGCTGTGACGTATGAATACACTTTTTCCGAGATTCGTTACTGAAAAAAGAGATGCTGAAACTCGGCTTAAAAATTGCTGATTTTGTGAGTGGTATTGCAGTGACCAGTGCCATAAGCAACAACAATATTTTAACTGGTTGGATTTGCATTTAATGTTGATGGAATTAAATATGGATTTTTTTAATCTTATTCTAAACCCTTTTGTGGGTAAATAGTACTTAATTTATTAGTCTTGTTGCTATTTCGAAATAGTTAGGATCGAACTCGCAACCTTTACGATCGTAGCCAGGTAACATGACCACAAGACTAAGAGCGATCACTCAATCTTGAGGATGTTATCTGGCTTATAAAGCTTCCACTATTCCACTACAATACCTCCTCCTCCAGAGAGTTGGAGTTGAGACGAAGGATATTTGTATTTTTAGAGGTGATCTTACTGGCTGTTGAGCTTTTTTAATGCGTCTTACACATTTTTTCCTTTTTTTATTTGCTGATTATTTATCCGCTATTTTTATTTATTTTATTGCCTGCTTATTTATCACCATTTTTTTATCGGCTGATTATTTATCGCTCTTTTTTATTTATGGCTGATTATTTATCGCTCTTTTTTATTTATGGCTGATTATTTATCGTCATTTTTTTATGTATTAACTGATTATTTATTGTCATTATTTATTTATTTATTTGCTGATTATTTATCTTTTTTTATTTATTGGTTTATTATTTACCGCCAATTTTTATGTAATTTTTTTTTTCTGATAGAGGACGTCACAACAGTTGAAAGAAGTTTGCGTATTTATCTTCATAGTCCTAGTCACCAATGTTACTATTTGGCGACAGCTAGGATCGAACTCACGATCTTACGTAGCCAGACAAAGACAAAAGACAAAAAGTGATCACTCCGTCTTGAGGAAGTTATCTGGCTCATAAAGCTTCCACCACAATGTATAAAACTCTTTAGAGAACAACGTCTTCCTTGCTGATTCTTCTTTCTTCCGCAGCTTCGAGGCCAGCGACGAGGAGATGGTGCAGCGGGTCTTCCGCTGCGTCGGCCCCATCCTGCTGAGGGCGGCCGCCTGCGAGGAGGAGCGAAGGCTCAGGGAGGAGTGCCAGGTGAAGACCCTCCCCACTCTTCTCTCACACCGATCGGGGCTCTCGTGAGACAATGGGCGTGTGAAATCAGTCTCATCAGGTCAAAATAGAAAATGCTTCTGAAAACGTGCTGCTGGGTGGAAGCAGCATTTCTGACGTTCACATGATTTTTTTTTCACGCATAAATATGTCGTGGTCACAAAGTCCTCCATGTCGAGAGCAATACCACTGGTGCACTGGTTCAGAGGCAGTCGTTCTCTGTTACAGGGCTAAATGATGATCTGCTGGTGGTTGAGTGAATAAAAACGTAGCCATTTTACTGAGAATTGAAATTGACTAATTGCTAAATTTTGAAACTAAATTTATTTAATTAGAAAGGTAGAATTGCTTATAGACATAAATTTTACATTTTGACTGTGATTATGAATTTGGTGTCATCCCTTTTCTAAATAGAAAAATCAAATTATATTTTGCAATTATTATATTACTCTGCTGGTAGACATACAATAAATAAAGCATTCAATGAGTCCGTCCACAAAAATGAGCTAGGAATACCTGACATGGACAGAAAATATCTGACAAATCTTGAATCCGCGACAAACAATCGTTTTATTTTTCTGAAATTTTCAGTTACTGTTTTCAGTTAAAAAGCCATGCGAAAATGCATTCATAAATTTATATGCAAATATCGCAGCATTCCATCTGCCCTGTCCTTCGTTTTGTGTATATTACAATCATACCAGATCTATCTGAGATTTATTTGAGATGCTAATAGCTCACTGAAAGACTTACGGTATCCGACTACGTTCGAAGAAAAAAAAATTGCATTTTTTAAAACCTATTTGAAACTTATTTGGAAATATAATACATTTTGAGATATTAGGAAAATGTGAAGTAAATTTTTATGAAATCAAACCAAAACGGTTAAAAATTTACACAAATATTGTAATGCAGCAATCCTATTTGTCTTTGCACACGTTATAGAATATAATGATGAATGAAATGAACCAAACGCTAAGAAACATTGTGAGATTGAAAGAAATTATGTGTAAAAATATACATATATATGCATTATTTCCATAAATTTACAGCTTAATTTTTACTAAAAACACCTCTAAATGAAAAGTATTTCACTGACTATAAAACTTTTGGTTCATTTCATTTCCTGTATTATTTAAAAGTCACGCTGAAACTTTTATGCAAGTACCTCTATTAGTTTTTGAGGTATCATGTCAACGGCGGAGAATTTTTATGAAACTGAAGGTTTTGAGAAAATTGAAGTGAAAGACACATTTTAGCTGAAAAATATGTGACCCTGGATGATAGGCCTTCCTTTTTCTTGAAAAGACAGAGTGTTTTGGAAAGAGGGAAGTTGGAACTATCAGAAGAAACAATTTTTAAAATATTTCGCCAATGTGTCGATAACTAGTGCTTCCAACATAGTCGAATACCTTAATGTGGGGAACTGAAACAAACATCAGGGGTGTTTGTGCTCCGGGGAAACCCCGGAATTCCGGGGATTTTGAACTTCGATACCCAGAAATTCCGGAGATCGTCGTTCAAAAGGAAGTAGGAATAATAATGAATTATTTATTTAGATCTGGATAATTTTGTTAGCTTTGAAAGCAGAAAACGCAAGGTCAGTGTGTGTGGTGAAAACTTTTCCTTTCTTTCTCAAAAGGCAGTGACAATGCGTGAAAAGGGGGAAAAATTTTTTTTGTTCTTTCCTTATTGCGAGTTATGACTCATTCCCTGGCTCTCGGACTGTCTCTTCTTGATTCTTTTCGGCAAGTAGGCGCGACAGAAAAAAAAAAGGGATAGACTTCGTTCGACCAGATGTGCGATCACGTGACTCTGGGTTGAAAGGTCTTATCTCTCCTGGCGTGCGCCAATAAGTAGAGAAGGGGGATTTTTCGCCGTATTAGCTATTTGTCATTGATCGCTTCGCAACTTTTTTTTCTCCGCTGTGTAAAATTTTCGTTTCATTTATTGATGCATTTGTAAATTTTTCGTTTCGTTTATTGAAATATTTTTTTATTTATGTACGCAAGAGAATTTCACTATGAAATTTCTCAATATAAATAATGATATTATACAGTTAGAAGAAGGTGTCCGGAATGCATTTAGGTGGAATTGGATTGAACGGAGAGATGGTAATGGGGATACCATCGGCACATGGTGCAAGAAAATAAATGTTGCTGGACAAGCATATTGTGTTTTTTGTAACTCACTGCTGAAGTATGGTGGGGAAGGATTCAAGGCTTTCACAAATCATTCTAAAACTGTGTCGCACATAAAATATTCAAAGTGCATTAGACATTAAATGACTTTAAGTAATTGTGCTAATTCAAAAAACACTGATGACTTACTGGAGACTGATGCTCGGCAATTGGATATAGTGACAAGAAAAGAACGCCAAGAGGTATTAATAACTTCGTTTATCGCCGAGAATTCTCTTTCTTTCTTTCAATGTAGCTCCCAATTTAATTGAACTCTGCAAACAGTTGAGCCGCGATCAGACGGCACTAAACTCGTTGGAAATGTCCAGGACTACTGCATGTTATAAGATGAAATATGGGCTCACAAAAACTATTAAGGAAAATATCATTAAAACTTTAATGGAGACTCCATTTTCTCTACATTTGGATAAAAGTACTAGCAATGCTCTGAAAGTATACTGGCAATATTGGTGCAGTTTTATGACAACAATCAATGAAGTTGTAGTTCATCATTGTGCATCTCTAAAGATGGAATCTTGCAATTAAGAAGCTGTTGTTAAAGCACTTGTTAATACTATTGAATAATATTCCACAGGCAAACTTAATTAGTGTATTAATGGATTCATGTAACACCATGCGTGGAAAAAAAAGGGTGTTAAAGCCAGACTACGATCAAACAAAGCACCCCACTTATTAGTAGATATAGATGGTGATACATGTCACACAGCTAATAACTGTTTTGATAGATACTTAGAAGATTTGTTTGATGAAATCTATTTTGATATAAAAAGCTGCAGTAAAAGAGAAAATTTTTTCAAAATCTGTGAATCCCTTGCCATTAAAAAACTTAAGCCCTTGAACAGACCAGACCATAGGTGAGTGTACATTTTATGTGTTTTAGAAAGAATCAAAGATCTGTGGGATGCTCTTATTGCATTTTATTTTCACTGCTGGGATAAAACTGATAAAGGGGATTATTTTTCTTATGTTGGAACTGTATACAATAGAAGAAATATTTCTGCAGCTCAGAAAAAAATTGTTGAAGGGGTGTATTCTTGCTTGCATTCCCAACAACTCACAAAGGATGCTTTAGCTCGGAAAAAAAGAATACTTAATGGGTTATTTGTTATGCAAAACCAAACTTTATTGCGTATGGCATTATATTCAGCAGTATTACCAGAGTTCAACACATATATTAAATTATTTGAAACAAAAAAAAACCAATGCTTCATTTAATACATTCCAGTATTTATAAATTGATGGCAAAATTTTTCTCTTTTTTTATGAAGCCAGAAAATATAGAGTGCACATCTTATAATGATTTATTAAAGGTTGATGTCACAAATCCAGAATTCCATCTACCTAGCAAAGTAATATTTACTGGTGCAGAAACTTCCACTCTCCTGAAGAAATTATCAAAAAATCATCCAGTAGCAAAAGAATTCCAAATTTCTCTGATGAAAGCTTATACTAATACAGCACAGCATATGAAACAGAAATTACCCCTTAAAAATTTATATGTAATTAGTTTTACAGCATTAGATTCAGAGCTAAGAGGTAAAACCAGTACAATATTAGCTTTTGAAAAATTATCTTTTATGTTCCATATTTTTAGTGATAATGAAAAGTCAAAAGTAGAAGCTGAAATAAGGTTATACCAGAGTGATATTGATATCACCAAAGAAATGCTCTACACATCTGATGAAAGTGGAAATCAAGTCAAGTGTACAATTGATTAATATTGGTCTAAAGTTTTTAATTTAAAAGAGGATTTCACAAATGATTATTAGTATCCTACATTGGCTAAATTGGTCAAAGCCTGCCTTAGCTGCTTCGATGGCCCATTAGTGGAAAGTGCATTCAACTTAATGGATACACTTTTCACTGACTATAGAACCTCTCTTAAGATTGATTCCCTAGATGCAGTGCAGACTATTAAATATAATTTAATGGCTTCTAAAGGAACCTCATGTGAAAAATATGGCTCAAAAAATCCAATGACTGATCCAATTCACAAAGATCTCTTACTGAATATGAACAGAAGTTGGAAATCATATCAAAAGGACTTAAAAACATGCATTTCAGATGAGTCACCTATAAAAGTCTGAAAAACCTTCTACATTAGCAGAAAAGCAAACTGCTTCTACCTCTGCATGTGCAGTTCTCGAGGAAATTTCTTCAACTGTAAATGAGGAAAGTAAAAGTCAACCTTCCTGCAATTATGAAGTTCACCACAAAAGAAAGACAAGCCCACAAACATCAGAAAATAAAAAAAGCAGCAGAAATAAGATAATTTTTTTAAAGAATTAATTCAGGTAATTTAAAATATTTACATAAAATGTAGTAGTTTATGTGTTTGAAAATTTATGGTTATTAATTTTGCAAAAAAAGTAATTCATTGAACTTTTATAATTGGATCTTTCAATACTTCATAATTGTAATTTTTCATTTCTCCCCCCCCCTTCTCGAAACTCCAAAATGAAGGTAGTAAGTCTGTAAAAGTTTCAGGGGATTTTTTGGGGTCCCACAAACACCCCTGCAAACATCTAATGTATCTTTTTGTCTTGGAAGTTAGAATGCACACGTCGGGCATTTGCCTTTAAAGGCAGTGTGCATGAGGTATCTCGTTATTGATATTGTTATATGATTAGAAAGTTGTACTCTTATTATAAAAACAGTTTTTGATATTCTGAAAAGGATTCTTCAAGACTTAGTGTGGATGGAAATTTTGTGCTATTATCCCAAATACTACGACGTCGTTTAATATTCATTTTAAATTGCGGAGCTCTAAAATATTCACCCAGTTTCAAATTGTAATGTGAATTTGAAAGTATAATGGCGCAGAATTTGTAATTTAAAGTGAAACTTATCCCCATCGCTTCTAAAAAGAAAACAAAAATAATAATGAGAGGAAACCGCTAAACTCAATAGCAATGTTAAAGTTCTCATTTTATCCAAATGTCAAGCAGTTACATAAACATGCACTGCATTTATGACTGAAATGGAGAGTAAAATCTTATCATATATTCTTTGTGATGCAAATACATAGCTGCCTTATATATTATAAAATGCAGTATCAGTATTACAAGAAAATTATTTAATGTTGCTGGTTTTGAGTAGTAATTCGTGGTATATATGAGGCAGAGTTGAATTGTTCAACTCCTGCTCCCCCCCCTTTGGAAGGAGAAGGAGTGAAACAACTCAACTTAGAGGGAAAGGGTGGGCAGAAGG
>JAPMOQ010014769.1:2185572-2235738 GCA_026543055.1 Argiope trifasciata
TCTTTTTCTCTCATTCTCTCTTTCCTTCTTTTTCTCTCATTCTCTCTCTCTATATATATTTCTAAGTATCGACAAATTCGTAATTTAAGCCATTAACCAATTTAAATCAGTTTGAGAGAATCACTATACTTTCAGTCTCGTGATTGTTTTTAAATTAGTTATTGACTCAAATTATTTAAGATAATTCGTAAGAATTCAGAGAAAGAATAATTTGGAAATCAAGTTGTAAATTTAGTCGGCGATAAATCGAAAAATGTGACATCCTTCTGCATTGGTTTCTAGTACTGCTAAAAGTGAAAAATTGACAATCTATTTACCAAGAAAGTTTTAAGAATATTAATTTATATAGAATTTTTATGAAAACAATATATTTGTAAACATACAGTGCTATTTTATAATTTCTGAGATCATAAAACAGTTTCATAATTAATTAATCTTAGAGGTGTCGATTCCTTCAATATTTCCCACTTAAAAACGAAGTGATATTTCTCCACTGGCGGAAAGAGAAAGAACTTTTATCAAAACTGTTATCAAAAGCGAGAGAAGTTTTTTGAATGTATTATAAAAATTAAACTATTTACATTCCATGAAAATAATAGCAACGATATCAGTTCTGCGACAAATTTTAAAAAACGTGTCTGCAATCAAAGAAGCGTGCGTAATAATATTGCTATACGGGTAAAAGCAGGTAGAAAATATATGCAATTAAAAGATGTTGATGAATATTGCCAGTTATGTTTTATTCATTGCCTATGTGATTTCGGGCTTCAACTATTTCTTGTCTTCAATTATTCAAAACCTCTTAAAAAACACGATTACGTTGTCACATGGTAAAAGTAGATGAAATAAACACTTCAGGTCTTATCATTCTTAGCTGTTCCCAAAGTAAAGATGTTTTATTCATTGTCTATGCGATTTAGAGCTTCAATTATTTGACGTCTTCAATTACAAAACCTGATCACGTTGTCACATGGTAAAAGTGAAGAAACAAACACATCAGATCTTATATCTCTTAGCTGTTCCAAAGTAAAGATGTTTTATTCATTGCCTATGCGATTTAAAGCTTCAATTATTTGATGCCTTCAATTATTCAAAACCTCTTAATGAAAACATAATCACGTTCTCACATGATAAGAGTAGAAAAAATAAACACTTCCGATCTTATCACTCTTAGCTGTTCCCGTATTAAAGGACTACTATATAAATAAATAGTTGCAATTTTCATGACTACAAATATTAAGCACCATTCAGAATAATAACGCAGTTATTTAATGCGATGGGAATTAAAAAGATGCAACAGAATTAAAATAATTCGTTTCAATTTTCTTCTGTCGAAGGATATCAGTTGCAATCACGTATCAATCACTCTCTGAGATTTTGTGAGCTGCATTGTTATGGATACTAAAATAAATTATTATATTATTATAATATTGCGAATAAATGAACATAATTTCTAAAGCATTTGGACTCACAAAAGTTTCATCCAAATAATAGTTAAAGTCAACCTAATGTTTGAGATGTGAGGAATATTAGCAATATTGTCAAGTTGATTAAGCTAGCGTAGATAAACCATGCGTTTATCTTAAGTCAAAAATAGCAATCGCCTTTCTCAGCTAGAGATTTCATTCAGGGAACTAAACCTTACATTTGTTTTATCCTCAAGACGAAATGATTCGAATCTTTCAGATTTAGAAATATACAAAAATTATGAGAGCACCCTAGAAAAATGGCAAAAAACAGAAAGTTAATCAATAACAAAACAATTTTTTGGCGACTTGCCTGCAGTTAGATATGAACGTTTGTTTTCGGTTCATAGTATTCAGTTCACGCCAAGTTAGAACGAGTTTCGTTGAATTATTTTTAAGTGCGTGAGATAGATTTCTTACGTTATTTTGGCATTTACGCCTATGTTTTAAACATAACGCAACTTTGGTAAAATCAATTTTCAAAATATCTAACTCATTTCTAATTAATAAATAAAAACAAACAGGATTGATTAAATGGAAGTAACATTCCAAAAATGTGAAGTTAGACAAAGAAAGAAAAAAAGGGCGATTCATTGCCTCAGCCATTGAAGACCTGTTGCATAATTCCATTTTCAAATGCTTTTTATCAGAACTACAGTTTGCCACTGAAATTTGAAGGCAAAACAAAAAAGAAATTGCGAATATTTTACATGTTTATAAAGCTACAAATTTTTTAAAAAAAATCAAGGATGCTAACGTTTTAAACTTTTTTGTTGTTTTAATAAAAATGTCTACTACGATTCAACGAATTTATTTTAAGAGAAGAAAGAAAAAAAGTGCGATTCATTGCTTCAGCCATTGAAGATATGACACATAATTCCATTCTCAAATGCTATAGTTTGCCACTCAAATCTGATGGTGTACCAAAAAAACAGAAAATGCGAATAATATGTATGATTTTAGAGATAAAAATAAAAAAACCCCTAGAATGCCAACATTTTAAACGTGTTTCAAGGTGTTGTTTTAATACAAATGTCTACTACGATTCAACAAATTTCTTCTAGAAAGCTCTCCGATAGTTATCCTTCATTGTAATAGATTTGTTCAGGCCGGCGTCATGGCATAGAGGTAACGCTTCTTCCCCTATGACTCCCTGTTCGGACAGGGCTGTTCTTTCTCTGTTCTATATGTGTGACGCGTGAATGCACCCTCCTCTAAAAAGGGGTTGTGCAAGTGAATGAGTGATATGTGAGTAACTAAATCGTACTTTTGGTTCTATTGGGGCTACTAGAACAAGAGACGCACAATTCTTTTTCTTTTTGCATACAGCCGATCCCCCGCCACCAATGAACGCAGCAGTATCGATAGGATTTGTTGGGGTCGGCTTAAATGGCCCTATCGGCTTAATCACCGTCCTTGTAATAGCGAGCATCTGCAATGACAAGAGCCATATGAAACAACAACATATTTGTTCCGTATATTTTAGAAACACCCGATTTTGAAAGCATGGCATGAATTATCAGGAATTCTCATTCTAACTCACTGAGAATTTTAAAATTTCCTCACCGTTTGAAACACAGAAATATGTGAGTGTATTAAATGTCCCTCTATCCTTTCACCTATCAAGCACACTCAGGCAATGAACATTTATTCTAATAATAAATTCTTCCTACATTATTGGCCGAATTATCTAGACTCCGCATTGGTCATACACTTTTAGCACATAAACATCTTTTAGTCGGTGATCAAATACCATTCTGCTTGAATTGCCAAATGATTTTAACGGTTCATCCCCTTTTGGTTGAATGAACTGATTTTAAACATCATCGCTTAAAATATTTTCATGTTTCAGCAATGGACAGGCCAAGGCTTGTAGGGGAAACGTCCCCACAAAAATATTTTTAAATTTTTCAAAGCAATTGGGTTTTACCGTCTTATTTAATACTTCTTTTTATTGTCATTTCTTTCATCTTGTTTATAAGGTTGAGAGACATTGCAATGCAATTTTATCAAATAGTTTCTACTTTTACTTAATTTAATGCAAGAAAAGTATTTTTTACTTTAACCATATGTGTGGCGCAGTATGTCCAGCTATGGCTCTTGTGCCACTAAACCACACAATCAGGGAAAAGGAATACAGCAGCTTTCTAAGTTTCGATTTTCGCATTATATTGTAAAAAAAACTCTGTGTTTTATGACAAGAGGCATATGTTTTTAACAAAGGAGCTATATGTGGTCATTTGAAGGTATATATCTTTTTCTAAAAATACTGATTTCTATTTATATGAATAAAATTTCCAAACGAAATCCATTCTATTGATTGTCTTCTCCATGATCTGGGCGTCCCGGGTTCGAGTCCCGGTTTAGGCATGGTTGTTTGGTGTTCTATCTGTGAGATTTTCGAATGCGCCCTCCCTGTAAAAAGAGGTTGTGCAAGCGAATGTGTTGTCATCTTCATTTGAGCTGGAAGTCAGACTTCTACCCTCTGGGTGCTCAGGGGTCTTTACCCTCAGAAGCTTCTGCACCCCCTTTCCGTGGAAACACGGACACGACAAAAAATTGCTTGAAGCATGAATTTTCAATAAAAATATCTTGCCATATTTTTCAAGAATAAACGTCGCTATACTTGATTTTAAAAGCAAAGAATATAAAGGAGGGCATTCTCACATTCTATCAATACGTAGATCTTTATAAGATGAGAAAACAGCTACTGGCGTTTATATTGTTAAAGCAAATGTTGGAATTCAATGGAAATGATGGACTAATGTCAAAGTGAGATATTGCTCTCAGTAATCTGAGAAATTTTCAACTTAAATCTTTTTATTGTTATTTTATTCTTTGGGTTGCAAATAAACACAACTTTCGTTCTTTGTTTAGTTTTCTGTAGAGCTTCAAAGTTAATTCCAGAGAATGATGAAGTTCTGAATTGTTAGCTATTACAAATTTTCGCAATTTTGGAAGAAAATAGTCTAAAATCTTTTACTTGACTCTGAAAATTTGAGGAATCTGAAATGAAAATGATAGTAGATACATTCATCCTATAAAAATTGCTTTCCGAATTTTTTGAAAATATATTTTATGTTATTCTACTGTCGAAGGTTTTTGGAAATCTTACAGGGGTATTCACAATAAAAAAAAATGCACTTTGCATCACCCAATATTTCGAAACGCAATCGGAAGAAAGTAGCTTGAAATATTCCCTAAAAAATCTGATCCATATGTTGAAACTGCCTGAATGCTGCTTAGAACTCCATTTCCTTAGATAAAGTGAACGCTTTTTGTGACTTGTACTTGTTTAAAATGATCTCAAAACCAATTTTGAGAGGAAACATTTCATTTTAGGAGACAATGGAAAACTTGGTATCGCATTCTTTTTAGATAAAAAGTTAAAAAAAAATCTTTAAAATGGAAGAGCAATTTTTTTTTTTCAAATTTTTTTTCGATTTTGAAATCCTACCTTTATAAGAGAATGGAATTTGTCCTGGATGTTTTATTTATTCGGAATATTGTGCATGCATTTAATTTTTTTGAATTCGCTAATATTTTTATTGATTGTTAAAATAGAATAATTTTATGTCTTAATTTAGATTTTTATTAATTGCTGTAACAGAATAATTTCATGTATTCATTTATGTTTTTATTGATTGCAGTGAAAGAATAATTTCATGTATTCATTTATATTTTTATTGATTGCTTCAATAGAATAATTTCATGTCTTCATTAGCTAAACAGAAAACGGAGATTTCATTATAATCAATCATTCTATAGATGAATATTTTCAACAACAAAAGAAAACTGTTCTAGTAGAAATAACTTAATTTGAAATATCATTTTAGAGGATTAAATTTATACTCACAAATAGCTGAATTATTTCGGTTCGATGTCTCATGTAATGCATAATGAAACTATACAAAATAGCGTAATATATATATAATAAAGAAAATAACGTGACTGTCATTCTTTTTTAATTCTCTTTCCTACTGAATAAATAATTCTCTTCTAGATGACGTCACGCTGCTCCTGAGGGAAATCATGGCTCAAGCGAGGCACCTCACCAAAGCAGAGAGGTACCTAAATATCCTTTTCTAAACAAATTAGCAATTTAAGCAAAGTAAAAAGGAATACAACATAATCAAAATTACAACAAGTAGAAAAAGAATCCGGCCTGAAGACTTTTTCAAAGGTTCCCCTCAGGCATGGATTCATAATAAGGGATTTATATATATACACTGATGGGAAAAAAAATCAAAACACCAAGAAAAAATTATTGTACAGTAATGAAATTTTAGGAATACATTTGTCTAGGTAACATATTTAATTAATTAAAGTTTCAAGATCACAGGTAGAGCCATTGGCGAGAAGAGCCACTTTAAATGTGAAATGTTGGTACATTAGTAACCTGTGTAACCGCCAGAATTTTGAATGCAAGCATGCAAACGTGCATGCATTGTGTAGTACAGGTGTCGGATATCAGTTTGTGTTATGGAGTTCCATACCTGTTGCACTTGGGCGGTCAATGCAGTTACGGTCAATGCTGGTTGTGGATGACGCTGGAGCTGTCGTCCAACGATGCCTCATACGGGCTCGATTGGAGAAAGATCTGGTGATCTAGCAGGCCAAAACAACATGTCGACACTCTGTAGATTATGTTGGGTTACAACAGTGGTATGAGGGCGAGCGTTATCCTGTTGGAAAAACCCCCCTTGAATGCTTTTCATGAATGGCAGCACAACAGGTTGTATCACTAGACTGACGTACAAATTTGCAGTCAGGGTGCGTGGGATAACCACGAGAGTTCTCCTGCTGTCATACGAAATTTCTCCCCCAAATCATAATTCAAGGAGTAGGCACTATGTCTAGGCCCAAGACAGGTCACTAGCAGGCGTTCACCTGGCCTCCTAATCAACAAACGGCTATCACTGCGACCAAGGCAGAACCGGCTTTCATCAGAAAACACAGCAAATCTCCACTCCGTCCTCCAATGAGCTCTAGCTTGACAACACTCACGTCACAAACGGCTGTGGTTTGGTGTCAGGGGAATGCACTGTACAGGGCGTCTGGCTCGGAGCTGTCCTTGAAGTAACCGATTTGTAACAGTTCGTTGTGTCACTGTGGTGCCAACTGCAGCTCGAATTTCAGCTGCAGACGCAGTACGATTAGCCACAGCCATACTCCGAATACGACGGTCTTCCCTCTCAGTAGTACCACGTGGCCGCCCAGAACCTGGTCTTCTTGAGGCAGTACCTTCTCTTGACCACTGCCGCCAATACTCATGCACAGTGGATATATTCCTGCCAAGTCTTTCAGCAATATCGTGGAAAGAAAACCCACCTTCTCGTAGCCCTACAACACGACCTCGTTCAAACTCAGTGAGCTGTTGATAATGGCTTCTTCGTCTTCTCAGAGGCATCCTTGACTAACATTAACCCACTACGTCAAATCTCAACTGTAAATATCGATCACGAATCTTACAGCGCTTATTTAAAGCAAACCTCATTTGCATGCTCATAGTGTCGCTTCTAGCGCCACACTTACGCGCGTAGCTCGAAATTTGAATCGACGTCATCTTTGAGATGTATAAACACGCGTACCAAATTTTGTTTATCTAGCACAGCTCCTTCCTAGTGTTGGGATTTTTTTCCCATCAGTACATATATATATATATATATATATATAGAGAGAGAGAGAGACAGAGAGAGACTGTAATCAAAATTTTAAAGATGAAAGTTGAAATTGTTTTATACTAAGCTGATACATTTATTTCAAGAAATAGAAAGGTATAGATAATGTTTTTTTTATTGAAAATATTAGCATTCCATATTTGAATAACCATTCTATAATTTTATGAATATTAAACCAGGTAGTTTTTCAATGCTTATTTTTATTCTAAAAATAATCTTCTGTAATAAATCTTTACTAGATTCTTTACTATTTATGCTATTATTAAAATGGGTTTGAAATGAAAAAGAAGTCTAGTTTATCTGAAAATATTATGTCGTACCAATACTAAATATTATTAATATATAGAATTTGCGCTACATAATATCTACTTTATTATTTTATATTCTATATTTAAATTTTATATTCCATTTTAATAATCTTGCTGAAACCTTTCCTTAAATTTGAAAAAGTGTAGCTTTGCCTTTAAAAACAAAAATATTTGTTTTTTAAGGCAAGTTTCTATTTTTTAAAAAAAATTTACTAAAAAATTAATCTAATACCTTATTTTTCGTACATTATATTTTGCAATGACTGAGAATGATATCTCAATTTGGTATATACCAGCTTCGTCGATCAATTTACAAAATATTGAAATAAATGTATCAATTCAATTAGTATACTCTATAATTTATTCTCACATTTCTTACTGTGATAATGACGTAGAATAACAGCATGTAAATATAAAGATAGTATGTAGTGAAAAATCAAACCTGCGATGTTCGTGTTTGAAGTCCAGTAACTTAACCATTTGGCAAAAGCGTACGTTCTAGTCTAGTGGCTGTTACTGGTTTATTAAGATGTCTCCACAATATTCGCCTACCAGTGAGCTCGGTAGAGACGAACGATTATTTTTAGCGCCAAGCATCTTGGCTAGCGAAGAGTGCACTTCGATACCGCCAAGCGCTGTAGCGAGTGAAGAGAGTTACTGCTGCGTCGAGTCTGACGAGTTTGTGTTGATTGCGTTTGCTGCGGGTAGGTGGCGCCACGACAGAGTTTGAACGTTCATAGTCCGAGGTCACCAGTGTGGCGAAGGATCGAACCTGCGATGTTTTGGGTTTGAAGTTCAGTAACTTAACCATTCGACAAAAGCGAACGCCAATGTCTAGTGATTGTTATTGGCTTATTAAGATGTCACCACAAGTAGTAGCATGCAAAATATATAAATGAGCAGCGTTTTACTAGGTCTTTCATTTGCTTGTAAGTGATTCATGCCAAAATATTTCTGACGTGATTATGGCCGCCCGACGGAAATTAGCAGACTTCGAATGGGGAGATGAAGTTGGAACTCGAAGCATTCTATTTCAAAATTTCTTATGCTATTCAAGAATTCGAGGTCCATCCTGTCTAAGAGAATACTTCATTTCAAACATAATCATTCACCATGGATAAAATAACTTTAAACGCTTTTATATGCTAGTTTAAAGGATTTAGTTCAGTTACATTGTAAATGATTCCATTAAGGTTTTTTTTGGAGCTTCGCACGTTTGAACCCTGATTAGGCGACAAAGATTGAACCTGAGATATAGCCTTGAGCCTTCTGACTTCAAACCTAACGGATTCACAGTCTACAGTGAAGAATTAAGAATGTGAAGAAATAAAAATATTGGAAATCCTGTGTTTCTAAAGATAAAAAAAATATATAATCAATGTAAAGTCTACAAATAATTGGCAAATAGGATTAAAAAATATTTTTATTTTATTAAAGAAAAATGTTTAGTGCAACATTATTGATTTTATTCGGTAAATATAATATTAAAAACTATAATTAATCAAACTTGAAATTCACTTTTTGTTATCTTCATGAAACCATTTTCAATTTTTACTAGTTCAATACAAATGGATATTATTTTTCCTCTTAGCTCTAAATTTTTAAAAAAAAAGTTATTCTAAAAAAAATTTACGAATTAAGGTTGATATCTTTCATTCTGCGGAATATTTCTTTTCAAAACTCAAAATTTTATTAAAAATTAATTGAATTTTTATATGTTTAACAAGTTAAAAAATAAATCCTATTATTCGGATCATTTTCAATATTTTCGAAAATGAACAATTTTAGAAAGATGATTTGTTTTCTTTGCAAAACACGATGTTGTACATAATTCAATACTCAGATTTTTTTCATCTCTAGATGCTCTTTATTCTTGCTCGAGAAGGAAAGAAACGAACTGGTGGCGAAGGTTTTTGATGGAAATGTGGCCGAAGACGGCACAGAGGCAAGTGGACATTTATGGATACGATAATAAAATGCCTTTTTTATTGTATTTCAGAAGTCTGGTGTACTGAGATAACAAAGAATTCTTGTTATTTTCATAATGAGTAAAAATTCCTTAAATTTCACTAAAAATTCCGAGAAATAACGATATTGTCTTCTGAAAACGCATTTTTTAAATATATATATATCCAGTTATTTTAAATTGAATCACTGTATTTCCAGAATTCATTCCTCAACTGCATCTCTTTTATTTCAGACATCCGTCGAAGTGCGTATCCCGGCCGATCAGGGCATAGCGGGTCACGTGGCCACTTCAGGTGAGATTCGTTTCATGATTAGAGTAATTTTAGCCTTATAAAAGTGCATGAATGTTTAAGGTATCCGACTACGTTCGATGGTAAATTTTTGAAAAATTGGATTAAAAAAAATATTTATTGTTTTTAGATGTATTGTCAATAATAAACACTATAAATAAAAAAATTATTATTTGAAAATATCATATATTTTGAGAAATAGGAAAATTTGTAGTAAATTTTAATGAAATTGAACAAAACTGGTAAACAGTCTTCGCAAAATTGCAATGCAGCCATCCTATTTTTCTTTGCACACATGTTATAAAATACAATGGTGAATGAAATGAACAAAATTCTATTAAAAATATTGATATACGAAGAAGTGATGGGTAAAAATATACGTATATATGCATTTTTCTATAAACTTTCAATTTAATTTTTCTAAAAACGCCTATAAATTAAAAGCATTTCACCAACGATGAAGCCTTTGGTTCATTTCCTTAACTCTATCATTTAAAAAACACGCTGAAGTTTTAATGTAATTACATCTATTAGTTATTGAGTTATCGTGTAAGCGGTGGAGAATTTTTAAGAAAATAAAAGTTTTGAGAAAATTGAAGTGAAAGAGAAACTTTAACTGAAAAATATATTTTACTTAAAATTCACCTCGATGATAGGCCAGACCTTCCTTTTAATAGAAAAATAAATGGTTTTGGAAAGAGGAAAGTCTGAACTACAAGAAATGATCAAAAGAAAATCGCCTATGTGATTGATAACCAGTGTTTACAACGTAGTCGGATACCTTAAATAAAGATTCCTGAATGAATATTTGCCATGACAAGTGTTAAACTTAAATTGATTTTTTAATTAAAAATGTCTGCTATACTCACTTTAGAGAAACATACTTTCACCCCATTTCTTCCGTCCTTTAGAATTATTTTGCAGTGTTATTAGTCTTTTAGAATTATTTTTTACTAGCTGGTACCCGGCGCGTTGCTGCCTCAGAAGAAATAATCTTGAGAATACCGTTTGGGATTTGAAATTACTGTCTTCTTTAATTGAGAAGGATATTTATTTTCTTGTCGGCGATAATACATTTACTGAAATTGAGGGATATATAAAGTGGAAGCATGAATTGTATTTATTCTATTTTTATTATTCTGTTCTACAAACAAATATTCTTTTTTATATATTAGATTTGCGTATTCTTTTTTCGAATTGTTAAACCTGGTGTTCTTTCAGAATGGTAGCGAAAGAAACTATTTATTGTATCTCGTGATTTGTTTGATATTCGTTCGGAATTCTCACGTTTAATATTAGAAAATGTGATTAAAATATTTTCTTTTAAAATTGATTAAACATAGAGAATATATTTATATTATAAAATCATTAATATAGTTGAAAAGATAAAATTTTTGAAATCCTAAGTGGAACAAAATTATTTGTATTAACATTTTTTCGAAAGTAACTGCAAAAAACACTAAAATCTTTTGAAATGTTTAGATAAAATTTCAAACCTATAGGATTGGTTCCTCTAAAACTTTCTCGCACACTCTCTAATGAAACTATGACCTCAGAGAAAGACATTGCATTTGCGCGCAATACATGCGAAATAGTAACGTCTAGCTTGAATTTAGCATCTTTACTGAATCTGTTGTGTCTCCTTGGCGAGTTATTAGGCGTTCAATCCATGGTTAATAGATGCAATAAATAGATCTGAAAATACTTTTTATACTTTATATGGTAATATTATGCCTATAACCTTCGCGTAATGCAAGCAGTATGTTGAAGAAGTTTTATCGGAATCGGATGAGCGATACAACAGCTCATAAGGTATATAAAGACAAACATTCATTTTTATTTATATAGAGTTAGTTACATCAAGCTTAGTTTAGTCTGGTTATAATAACGTCCCATTTCAAAGCAACATTCGAGCTCATTTGGGTAGTAATTAAGCCACTGTTAGATGACGAGAACGACACCTGGGCTTTTCCAAATTTACACACCACACCAGCGGGTGGAACTTATATACCGTCGAAGTATGACCACTGTGAAAACATCTAAATGAGAATGATATAATTTTAAACTCTATTCGTTTGTTTATTTTTAGTAAAAATATAACGTGAACACTTTATTCTATCAAAATTTTTCTGGCACATCATCTAGAAGAGTGTGACATTACCAACAAACATAGAATTCATTATATAATTTTCGAGAAACCGAACAGAAGTAATACCGCTGATTTCCCCTCTATTTTAGATTCTTTAACTGGCAACGAATCTGATGCCTTGCGAATTGCGCAAGAAAACATAAATACTCCATTTATGATTTATTATTTCTTCTGTGGAAACAACGTGCCAGTTACCAGCTGGTTCAGTAAAAAATATATTGCCTTAAAATTGTTCACCATTTTTATAGCGGCTTTTAATCGAAACAATGAATGTATCGATTTTTGTTTATTTCTTTTGCTTGAAATGAAGCCCACTCATCAAAGCCCGACCACTGGGATTCAGTGGAAGCCAATAACTTCCTACATGTGTTCCCTCTAAAGAAACAACGCCATACCTGATACCCGTATCCAGGAGACTGGTCATTTTCTTTGGATCGATGTTCGGTTTTAAAGTCCAGTAACTTAACCATTCGGCAAAAACATACGCTCCTGTCTAGTGACTGTTACTGGCTTATTAAGATGTCACCACAATACTCCCCTACCAGTGAGACGGTAGAAGGCGAACGATTATTTTTAGCGAGAAGCATTATGGCGAGCGAACAAAATACTTCGATATCGCCAAGGGGTATGGCGGGCGAAAAGAGTGTTTCTGTACCACCAAGAGTCTTGGCGAACGAAGAGAGTGCGGTAAAATCCTATTTTAGCCCACCTCTGGCGACTTTTTCAAAATCTCGCCAATTTTTCAAAATCTTGCCAAATTTAACGCATTTGAAGTATTTTCTTCAGATGTTGTCAGGGTTGCCATTTTGGAATCATTATCGCTGATTATTTGGCGAGATTTTGAAAAAGTCGCCAAAGGTGGGCTAAAATAAGATCGACCCGAGAGTGCTTCAGTACCACCAAGTATTTTGGCGAGCGATAGATTCTGCTGCGTCAAGTGCGTCTGACGACTTTGAGTTGGTTGCGTTTGCTGCGGGTAAGTGGCGCCACAGCAGCTGTTTGAACGTTCATCTTCCGTGGTCACCAATGTGTAGGTGATGGATCGAACCAGCGATGCTCGGATTTGAAGTCCAGTAACTAAACCATTCGGCAAAAGCGTACGCCAATGTCTATTGGCTATTACTGGCTTATTTTGTCACCACATGTCTTACCATTTCATTGTACTGTTTCTGTTCATATATTTTGTCACAGCATCTTCTTCGTCTGTAACTTCTTTTGTTTCTTATTTTTTTTTTAAATTCTTGCCACATATTTTAGTGTCACTCCACTTCTTTTCGTTCTGGATAAAAGTTTTATTTCAATTGGGAATATTCAGCTGTTTAAAAGCAGCTGTTTTTCATGTATAGTTTCATGTATGTTGCATTACAATGCATGGAAAATTTTCATGCAGTTCGCAATCCATGAAGTTTGATGCATGAAAAATTTTTCAACACCTTTTTAATAATCATAACTAATTATTTTCATGTGGTAAAAAACAGATTTATTTATTTCCTATTCTTTTTTGCAATGTTACTTAACTTGGTTTTTTTGCAGGGTAACTTCTGAATATCGAATGTTAGATAATATTTTTATTTCAATTGTGAATTAGGCAGCTTTTTCCAAACAGCTGTTTTTCATGCATAATTCACAATGCATGAAAAATTTTCATACAATTCACAAATCTATAAAGTTTGATGCATGAAAAATTTTCAGCATCATCTATACTTAAAATAAAGCTCAATGTGTGTGTGTGTGTGCGTGCGTGTGTGTGTGTGTGTGTGTGTTGGCGCTCTACAGGCCAGACCGTTGGACCTACAGCTACCAAATTTGGTACATGCATACCTTGGAGGTCCGGAATGTGCACCTCGGAGCCCTTTTTTCGAATTTTTAATTAGAATTTGAATTAATTAAAATTTAAGCGAAATTTCAACGTTTTTCCGTTATAACTTCCGAAAATATTATTGCACAAACATGATTTTTACATCAATTTAAAGATTAAAAAATTAGCTTTCTAACGGTGTCAGTTTTTTTAATTTATAACGTACGCTTCTATTTTTAACGAATTTTTAAAGAAATATTTTAACCATGTTTTTATCACGTGATTGGATAAAATAAAAGAATGCCGGAAGTTCAAATAAAAAAAAATTATCATCGCAAAATAAATCTACAGAAATGCAACTGTCAGCACGTGACAGGATAAAATAAAATAAATATAAAATGCGATATTTTCTTTAAAAAATAAATGCAAAGCAAAGGATTCTAAGATCGTTTGCAATATCTGTATCATTAATTCCATAAATTATCTTTATTTACAGTAAACCTGATTGAATTTAGACAGGATATGCATTGAAATCTCGACTTAATGGCATATTTATGTAATCGTTTGCAATATCTGTATCATTAATTCAATACTTTTTTCCCTTTCTCGCTTTCTTTATAAAAAAACAACATATTTAATATTTTGGCAACATCATCGAAAAAAACATTTTTAATATTTTGGAAGCATAACCGATAGTTAAAACTGATTGATTTATAAAATTAAAGAATACTTTTAGGAAAAGGTGTTCTTTTAGAACTTTTCGTCTATCACCTTAAAGAAAATATTGCTTTCAGGACAATCAATTCCCGGAATTACTTCTAGGCTAATGAATATGTGATTTAATTGAAAATTTTAGAACGCATTACTCATGGCGAACCAGCTGGTCGCCAAAGGCGGCTAGTTATCAATAATCATAATAATTTATTTTCATGTTGCGAAAAAAAAACAGATTTATTTATTTTCCACAATGCCTTTGTTTTTTCCGCAGGGGAACTTCTGAATATCCATGATGCGTACGCTCATCCTCTGTTCTATAGGAAAATGGACGAAACGACTGGTTTCAAAACGAGGTAACATTTTCTGCTCTTTTGAAGGAAAATAAAAACATCTTTGTATCCAAAAATACAAAAAAAAATGTACCTGCAAGTTTCTCCCTGCTACTGTTAAAATTATTTTAGTAAAAATGTGAAAAATAATTAATATCAAATGATAGTTTAATTATAATAACTATCATTTAACGCTTTAAAGTGAAACTATTGCCATTTTGGATCGGACCTCAAAATTTTTTAATAAAATGTGAAAAATAATTAATATTAAATGATAGTTTAGTTATTATAATTATCATTTAATGTTTCAAAGTGATGCTAGGGTCATTTTGGAATGACCTCATAATTTTTAATAGCTGTCAGAGGATGGGGACGACACCCGAATGAGCACCCCTTTCCAAAAGTGGGGCCCTGACGGATTTGGCAAGCAATAAACACGCTTATACGACGGTTCTTCGGTGTTAACGGGTTTCGAAATTGAAACTCTAGGGTTCCGAAGCCGAGACCTTACCACCAGACCACTGTGACCTTTAAATGACAGATGTATATCTTATCATATTTTTTATTGCTCGCTTAGGGAAAGCTGGTCTTCCCCTTGATTTAGGCCTCCTGGGTTCGAGTCCTGGTTCGGGCATGATTGTTCTTTCCTTGTGCTCTATCAGTGAGATGTGCAAATGAGTCTCCTCCCTGTAAAAATGTGTTGTGCAAGCGAATGTGTGTGTGTCATCTTCATTTGAGCTAGAAGTCAGACTTCTGCCTTCAGTCTTCCCTTGGTTTCTATCAGTGATATACATGAATGAGCCTTCACCCCTGTAAAAAGTTGTTGTGTAGGTGAATGTGCCTGTGTCATCTTCATTTGAGCTGAAAATCAGATTTCTGCCTTCGGGTGCATAGGGGTCTTTACGCACAAAAGCCATTGCAACCCCTTTCCGTGTTCACATACGAACACGACAACAACAGCAACAACATTCTTTCCAAAATATATGAGATGAATAAATTACTTTGAGTAACGAAAATAATAATGGATCTTTATACATACTTTAGGTATCCGAACACGTTCAGGGCACTTTTTGAGAAAAACATGCTCTAGACATCCTTTAACCATATTTATGATTTTAAGGCTATTCAAAATTAGTAATAAGATGTCAATATTTGAAATACACTTTAAAACTTTTTGAAAATTGCTATTTAATCGCATAAATTTAAGCAAATTCTTATATTTCAAAACATTAAACTGGCTACACGAAAAACTATTGTTCTCCTCCTAACAAAACTTATACCAAAATAAACTAAATAGTTTTTTTTAAGGAATGAACAACAATCGCATGGTTCTAATAATAATTAGAAATGTCACTGCCAGTCAAAGATTTATTATGAAACTTTTAGTAAATTTATGACATTATTATTCAAATGATGGGCGGTAAATTAAAAACTATTCGTACTTTAAGTTCATTTCCTAGAAAACAGCATAAAGACGAAGTCTTTCGCATTTCACAGTAATATGATAATTATATTTTGAGTTATTTGACTTGAAGTGAGCAAGAAATGAGAAAAATCATAATTTGAGAAAAATGCATTTAAAGTATACAGTAACTTGTTTTAATAATAAATGATGGTCATGCATATTTAAAATTCACCATATTTATAGGTTATACCTTCTTTCTCCTCATCTTTTAATAATTTTCTTTTTCTAATCATTCAAATTTTTTTCTGGAATTTTTTGCATTTGGAAGTGAATACAGCTTAGATTCCTTTTTTTTTCTATTTCTATTGAACTCAGCAAATGCTTTAACTGAATTTATACTAGGTTACACTGAAACAATCTTAAGGATATTCAGTTATTGTGTAAAACCTTCGTTAAAATGTTTTACAGACATAAATACCCCTTATCTGAGGCTTCAGAGTTCAACAAAGACATATTTAGGTGCACATTTCCACAAAATACCGTTGAAACTCTCATTGACATTTTGTGCTTTTCTGTGCCAAACATTTTTTTCATATTTAAAAGTCAATCTGTGCTTTTACAAATTTTTAGTATGTTTTTGGCCCTTTGAATTAGCATTTCCGGTTATTTCAATATCTATTTCCGGTTTACTGATCATTACGAAAATATTAATATCTTGACTTCTAATGAGCATAGAGACAAAAGTAAACCTGTTTTAGACAGCTCAAAGACAGGTCTATTCAATAAAATATTTTTTTGAAATATGTCACTTTTTGCCGAAACCAATCTTTTCTATGTGTTCGGATACCTTAACCACACAAAATTGATCACTTATTAAGCTATCCGACTACGTTCGGAGGAAAAATTTTGAAGAATTGAATTTTTTAAGAACCATTTATAACTACGGTTTTTAGATGTTTTGTCAATTATAACACAAAATACAACAAAGTTATTTATAAATATGATGTCACTTGAACTATTCAATAACATTTGTAAATTTTAATGAAATCAACCAAAACGGTTAACACTACACAAAGCTTTAATACAACAATATTATTTTTCTTTGCACACAAGTTATTCAATAATGAATGAAATGAAGCAAAATCTAAGAAACATTTTGAGATGCAAAGAAGTTAGAGTGAAAAATATACGTGTATATACATTTTTCCATCAATTCACAGCTAATTTTTTCTAAAAACGCCTATAAAGGAAAAAGTATTCCACCAACAGTAAAACTTTTGTTTCATTTCATTGTCCACATTGTTTAAAGCACACGCTTAAATTTTTAGTTAAATACCTCTATTAGTTTTTGAAATATCATGTTAACTGCTGAGAATTTTTATGAAAAATTTAAATTTTAAGAAAATCGAAGCTCAAGACAAATTTTAGCTCAAAAATATGTCACCCTAGTTGATAGGCAAGACTTTTCTTTTCCTAGAAAAATAATCTGTTTTGGAAAGAGGAAAGTCTGAGTTACAAGAAATAACAATTTTTAAAAATTCGCCAACGTGGTCGATACCCAATGTTTTTAACGTAGTCGGATACCTTAACTGTCATTACATGATTCTTAAACTAAGGCGACCCTATTTTGGGTTTATTAGAATGAGGATATTTAAACTTCTATCTGGAAAGAGGTTAATGATTTAACAGAAATGGAATCTACAGGGATTTTTTCTTCACTAATGCGTTACATCCTGTAGTCTTGTGTCGCATCGCTCTCCACTGCGGAACGATTTTTGTTCCTTTACTTATTATTGTAAATTTACATTTAAAAGGGGTGGAAACACCCACTTTTGTTTCTTTTAAAGTTTTGATTATGTCGTGCATATTTAATTTGATGAATAGTATTGTATTTTTTTTTTTTTTTGTAAATAATTTGTCTGCCATCAGAACTCAGAGAAGTGGTATTTTTTAAGAAGCAATAAGAGCTATTTGTTCTGGAAGAATGAATTCTTTTCTTCTGTCATCTCCTGGTTATTGTTTTTTAAACAGTTTTTTTGTGAAAAAGAATTCTGAATTCGAAAAGAACAAATGAAAAAAGCAGTTGTGTTCTGGCTAAGAAGGCCTACGTTTGTTTCAATGAAAACCTTTTTTTTCGATATCCCGGAGTTGGCTTGTTCTGATGTGTGATGGAATCTAAATTAATCATGTTAGTGCCTAGGGCAAATCTATCAGCACTACAGTCTTAACGTATCCACTGACCACATAATGAGTCAACAGGAACAATTTAAAAAGAAATTTTTATATCAAACTGGGATTAATCACTGCCAGTCGCTCTTGGCGACTGCAAACATTTTCAACCGACTCTTTTATGTCTTAATCTGCCCTCCACAGAAAGCGGGAATTCTTCATAAATTAAAACAAACTGATTCATTGTTATTTTTATTAATTTTTTAAAGGAAAGAATTTGGAACGTTTTATTCATAATCGACGCAAATAGATTTCTTTTTAGGAACTCCAAACCGACAATAAATTCAGAGTCCCTTTGGGAGTTTTCTAATCACTTTAACCATCAAGAATAATAACATAGCTGCATCCTAGTTTAGGGAGTAGGGTGTCTTCCTAGTGTTCTGAGCATGTCTGTCTCTATTCTGCACTCTATTTGTGAGTGGTGTGAATGTTCTCCTTGTAAAAAGGGCTGCGCAAGCGAATGTGAAGCATGAATAAGCTAAGTCATACCCTTGGTCCTAGTTGGCACTACTGATAAACAAGGGATGCTAAATTAGGCTTAAAAATGCTGACAGCGATCAGCAGACTTGTCGATGACAAGTGCCATTGGAAAAAACAACAACAACAGCATTAAAAATTCCAGTATAAAGCTTTTCTTAAAAACAGTAATATTAAGAACTTTATTTAAAAGAAAAGAAGTAGAACATCAGTTCTCCTAAAGGCATTTAGGTTGAATCGTATGGCCCCAGAAATAATAAAGTACAACAAGAGTTCTAGAAAAATCTTTAATAAGCAGAAGACATCGAAAAATATTAATACATTATGATCTATTAGAGAAGAAAATCTCAAATTAAATCTTGACCCTAGTTGGAGCTACTGGAAAACAAGGGACACTCATTTAGGCTTAAACCACTGATTATCGGTCGGCGGACTTGTAGTAAAGTGCCATTGGTAATAACAATAGAATAATAACATGCTGTCTTCTTTTTTTGTTTTACAGAAACATTCTCTGTTTTCCCATAAAAGATGACAAAGGTAAGAGAAACTTCTTTGCATTTATGAAATGGAAAATATTGGTGCGAAAATTTTATTCGGTAACGAGATTATTTCCTTTTTTTCCAGGCGTCATAGGCGTGGCTGAGTTGTGCAATAAAATAAATGGGCGGTGCTTCTCCTTTTTCGATGAAGAAATCGCCAAAGCTTTCGCCATTTATTGTGGAATTAGCATTATGCACGTGAGCTATTTTTAATACTTATTTCATAAGAAAGGTACTGAACAAAAGTCAAGGCATAAAATTGAAAGAAAAATCAGATAATTATAAAGAGAAAGGAATATACTCTCTTTTTAAAATAATTAATTTGAGAAATTAATAGTTTTTTTTGTTGTTTAGAAATAACAGATAGAAATGAAAGATATTAATTCCCTTTTTTGTTTAATTCCCTAGAAAATAAATATAAAGAAATTTTTAAATTATATTGGCAATATTAAACAATGTTTTTATTTCAAAATCGTTTAATAGTAGTTTATATTGAGAATTAAACTAAGACGTTTATTTCAAATGTTTAACTTCAGGTAAGAATGCAATCATGTTATTTTACATAGATCACACAAAAAAATATGATTTTATTATTGATACCTGATAAATTTTTGATTTTCATCTAGTTAGTCTTTGTTATAATGCGTTTTAAATGAAATTAATAAGTGTGATAAAAATTATTCCCATTTTTATTGATAATTGAAATTATATGCAGTATTTAATTTTTTTCTGAATGTAGTTTTAATTCATCATCATCTTATAAAACTGGAACAATTCTACCAATCAGATGTAGAATATGTTTTCAGAGATAAAGGAATTTAGGGGTCGATCTTATTTTAGCCCACCTTTGGCGACTTTTTCAAAATCTCGCCAAATAATCAGCGATAATGATTCCAAAATGGCAACATCTGAAGAGAAATGCGGCAACCCTATGGAGCGCTTATTTTGTACGTCCGATCGCTGCGAAGTCTAATACCCACCCACTAATCAAATACTTTCAATTTGGCGAGATTTTGAAAAGTCGCCAGAGGTGGGCTAAAATTGGATTTTACCGAATTTAGGAATTCCTTTATCTCATATATTATTTATCTTTATTTATAATGTGTGATTGTATGAAAGTAGTCAGATCCCTCGAAATTATAGTCATCAATGTGAGCGCTATGTTATATATGTCTACACATGCATAACAGCCTGTTATACGTGTGGTGACATCTTAATAAGCCAGAAACAGCCGCTAGACAGGAGAGATCGCTTTTGTCGAATGGTTAAGTTACTGGACTCCTAACCCAAGCATCACATGGATCCTTGTCTGAATTCAACCTACACATTGGCACAATTCTCACCAACGACATCGGCACATACGCTTATTTCGAGATGTAAAAATAGAAAAAACAAAAACATAATGAGATGTGGATTCGAAATTCCAACTGAAGCAACATATATCGTCTGTTTTATTTAAAAAAAAAAATCCAACTTCATGTCGTTTTTTAATTAAGAAAATTGTATTTATTATTTTCCAATTTCCCTTATCTTGATTGCAAACAAATTCAAAATTTAAAGTTTAGATTTTTATTGAATATATCAACTACTTTGTCTACGATTTATTATTTACTAGCCGCCTTTGGCAATAACCAGCTGGTTCGCGATGAGTAATGCGTTCTAAAATTTTTAATTAAATATTTACGTAACTTGCTTTCTTTATAATTTATCAGCCAAATATATTTAAACGTCAGACTTCGATAGTCACGCAACTCGTATTATTGCAGAAGCCTTACGATTATTTGTTCATTGTTCTACATATCTCTCTGAATTTGCAATCCATTGTTATGGAATTATTTATTTGTTTTATCCATTCACGTGCTGAAAGTTACATTTTTATACGTTTAATTTGCAATAATAGTTGATATTTTTTATTTGAACTTCTGTCGGTATTTTGGCAACACGTTAATAAAAGCTAATTTTTTTCCCCTCTGACTTGCTTTTGCATATAACTATGTGGTTTTAACTACCGAAAAATATGGTTAAAATATTTCTTTAAAAATAGACGCTTAAATTTATATGCTAAAACACTGTTACCGTTAGAAAACCAATTTTTTAAATCTTTGACTTGATGTAAACATAATGTTTGTGCAATAATATTTTCGGAAGTTGCAGCGGGAAAACGCCAAAATTTTGCTTACTTTTTAATTAATTTGAATTCTAATTAAAATTCAAAAAAATCACTCAGAGGTGCATATTCCCGGTGTCCAATATATACACTGAAGTGACAAAAGTCATGGGATAGCAATATGCAAATATACAGATGGCAGTAGTATCGCAGCGAAAAAGTATAAATGCGCAGTTCGTTTTCCAGAGCTTTCATTTGTGTTCAAGTTATTCATGTGAACAGGTTTTTCGTGATTTATGGCGGCACGACGAGAATTAACAGACTTTGAACGTGGAATGTTAGTTGGAGATAGACGCATGGGTCATCCCATCATGGGTAGCGCAGTGGGCGACCACCTGCACTTAACGACCGAGACCGCCGACGTCTGTGTAGAATGGTCAATGTTAATAGACACGCAACTCTTCGTCAAATAACTGCAGGAATCAATGTGGGACGTACGAGGGACGTGTCCGATAGGACTGTGCGGCGAAATTCGTCTTCCTTGGGCTATGACAGCAGAAGACCGACTCGAGTGCCTTTACTGACAGCATGACATCGCCTGCAGCGACTCTCCTGGGCTCGTGAGCATATCGAGTGGTCCCTAGACCAGTGGAAAACCGTGGCGTGGTCAGATGAGTCACGATTTCAGTTGTTACGAGCTGATGGTAGAGTTCGAGGGTGGCGCAGACCCCACGAAGCCATGGACCCAAACTGTCAGCAAGGCACTGTTGAAGCTGGTGGTGGCTGCATTATGGTGTGGGCTGTTTTTACATGGCATGGACTCGGTCCTCTGGTGCAACTGAACCGATCATTGACTGGAAATGGTTATGTTCAGCTGCTTGCAGATCACTTGCAGCCATTCATGGACTTCACGTACCCACACAATGATGGGATTTTTATGGATGACAATGCGCGATGTCATCGGCCCAGAACTGTTCGCGATTGGTTTGAAGAACATTCCGGACAATTCCAGCGCATGATCTGGCCACCTAGATCGCCCGATATGAATCCCATCGAGCATTTATGGGAGATCATCGAAAGGTCCGTTCGTGCCCAAACTCCTGCACCATCCACACTTTCACAATTATGGACGTCTATACAAACAGCATGGCTCAATATTCCTGCAGAGGACTTCCAACGACTTGTGGACTCCATGACACGTCGAGTTGTTGCACTTCGCCGGGCAAAAGGAAGACCGACACGATATTAACAGTCATCGCATGATTTTTGTCACTTCAGTGTGTACATACCAAAAGTTTTAGCACTAGGTGGAACGGTTTGGCCTGTAGAGCGCCAACACATACACACACTGAGCTTTATTATAAACTAGCCGCCTTTGGCGCCCAGCTGGTTCGCCATGAGTAATTCGTTTTAAAATTTTAAATTAAATCACATATTCATTAGCCTTGAAGTAATTCCGGGCATGTAATTGCCTGAAATTAATATTTTCTTTAAGATGATCGAGGGAAAGTTCTAAAAGTACACCTTTTCCTTATAATATTCTTTAATTTTATAAATCAGTCAGTTTGAACCATCGGTTATGCTTCCAAAATATTAAAAAAAAATTCGATGATGTTGCCAAAATATTAAATATGTTTTTTTAAAGGAAGCGAGAAAGGGGAAAAAAGTATTAAATTAATGATACAGATATTGCAAACGATTACATAAATATGCCATTAAGTCGGAATTTCAATGCATATCCTGTCTAAATTTAATCAGGTTTACCGTAAATAAAGAAGATTTATTGAGTTAATGATATAGATATTGCAAACAATTGTAGAAACCTTTACTTTGTATTTATTTTTTAAAGAAAATATCACATTTATTTTATTTTATCCAGTCACGTGCTGAAAGTTGCATTTCTTTACATTTATTTTGCGATGATAGTTTTTTTTTATTTGAACTTCCGTCATTGTTTTCTTTTATTTTATCCATTCACGTGATAAAAATATGGTTAAATTATTTCTTTAAAAATTCGTTAAAAACAGAAGCTTACGTTATAATTTAAAAACACTGATACCGTTAGAAAGCTATTTTTTTAATCTTTAAATTGATATAAAAATCATGCTTGAACAATAATATTTTCGGAAGTTATAGCGGAAAAATGTCAAAATTTCGCTTAAATTTTAATTAATTCAAATTCTAATTAAAAATTCGTAAAAAAGGCTCCGAGGTGCACATTCCGGACCTCCAAGGTATACATCTACCAAATTTGGTAGCTGTAGGTCCAACGGTCTGGCCTGTAGAGCGCCAACACACACACACACACACACACACACACATACACACACACACACATACACACACAGTTTTAATTTATAAACAAAAATTAGTTTTAATTAATAAACTAAAGTTGATTTTTAATTAATAAGAAAAGAAAAAAAATGTTAGTTTTTAATAATTAAACAATGAACCACTGAACCGAAATAAAAAAGTAGACTATGTTCCATTCCTGATTATAATCTATCCCTGTGCTAAATGTCATCCCATTCCGTTCAGCCGTTCTGGCGTGATGGAGTAACAAACATCCATCCATCCAAACTTTCACATTTATATAGAAATATAGATTACATAAATTTACATTAAAAATTATTTGATGAGATATTCGAGGTTTCATTTTTTATTTATTTTTTCTCTAATTCACAAAAAGTTATTATTGTGTCATTGTGACTTTCACGTGCTTCAGTTTGTATTTTCTAATTTCGTATTCTTTTTTCAGTCATTGATGTGGAAAAAGGTTCGAGACGCTCAACACCGGAGCAGATTATCTAATGAACTTATGATGTACCATATGCAGGTTAGTTTCTTTTTCTCCCAACGAAGTAATATTTTTTTTCTCACGTTAACCGTGACCCGGTATCTGACAATGTGAGAAAAGCTACTCATGAAGACAACAACATTTCCCTCATCTTGTTAAAATGCTCAAAATATACAACTTGCAGAAAAGCACTCTGGAAAAAAGATGGAGCAACCGTACATCTCTTCTGTATCAAGCTCTCGCAAACAAACAATGGTACTTTTCCATTATACAGGCGCAAATCTCGCCAAGCAGACTTTTTGGCGACAATACGCTGTCGCAATTTTGGCTCCGGAGATAAAATGGCTGCGACTTTCTTTAAAAATATTGTAAAAGGTTACCGGCGACGATATTCTGTTTGCGGTTGGTTGCATCATTATTGGCGACTTTTCGCCTGCTCCGGCATAATGGAACAGCGCCCAAAGAAACATCTTGGCATCTTTGTTCAAGTCCTCAAGCATTCTGACATTCACTAACTGCAACTTTTTGGTTCCTATGAAATAACAGTCTTTGACGCTTCAGCCCTCACTGTCTGTATTCAAGTAGCATATTGATATTTTTTCGGTATAATTCTAAGCCAAGGTTTGATTTGTTTGAGTGGACTTTTGTGGCACAAAAACTTTTCTTGAATATGCTGCGCCAAACGTTTGGTATGGATTAAAATCTTGTTTTATAAACTCTGATATCATTTGTCATGACATGTCAATGTTTATGTATACGGTAAAAAACAGTACAAAAACCTTAAAATTGAACAATTTTTATCAGATCAGATGGTAGAAACCGATCATTTTAATGAAAGTAAAAATTTATGGATGATGCATTTTGAGAAGGATATCTTTTGAGTCATTGACAAGTTGGCAAACATTGACTGGTCAACTGTCATGACTTCTCAATGTTTATGTATTCGGTTAAAAAAGTATACAAAAACCTTAAAATGTAACCACTTTCAATTAGATTAAATGGTAAAAACAGATCATTTTTAATCAGATCCGATGGTAAAAACCGATCATTTTTTTAAAAAAGAAAAAATGTGTGGATGATTTCCTTTTGTGATGTTTAAAAGGACAGACGAAGACTTGCAGCAATGGATACGTTGGGAAATAAACAGTGGGCAATCAATCAAAATGTGTTGAGCTGACAATTGGCACTGGCATTCTTTACTCTGAGGGACGGGTTCTCCCTGCAACAAATGCCAGTGCGTGAGACGAATGTAGCCTATTCTTAATCGAGCAAGAATTGTATCATGCTCGCTTTTAAATAGGTCTGACCAATGTTTAATGGTGTGTTTAATTGAATGGAGCTTATTTGCATTATTCAAATCCCATTCAGTCTGCCATTTTGAGTGGAGGTGGATTTTAACACATTTTTTATATTAATGAAAGAAACAGGACAGTTTAAAACAGTAGTGTCAGTCAAACTGTCAGCCAGTTCATTGCCAGCTATTTTGACATGAGTATACGTATTACCAATTAGGTGACAGGAAATTTAATTTCATTAAGAATATTTTTTGTTTGACTGAATGTTGATAAAACTGCTTGAACTCTAAGAAGAGACTTTGAGTTTTCCTGTAGTTCTCAAAGATAAAGAAAAGCTCATTATAAAGCCAAATGCTATCATTTTACAGATATATTTTTACCTAATACGATGCCTAGTCGGGCTGTTGTTGGATATCCTAATTTGTAAAAAGAGAATTCAATCAAAAATCTGCTTTTTTTTACAATTATCAAAGCAATTTTGTTATTTATTTTTAATCTTTTTATGGTAATTCCCTCAGGGGCCCACCTCCTTTAGGTGGGTACGGGTGTCCCAATCCCGAGGTACCCAGGGATCTTTCATTCTTTTTTTCACTTCCCCCCTATTTTTTTCCCTCTTCTTACTCTCCCCACTCTCTCCTCCCTTTTCTCTCGCTTCCTTTTTCCATCCCTCGACGGTAAGCGAGGGAGCTCTCCATGAGAAGCGGTCGCCGCTCTGTTTGCTTCTTGCTTCTCATGGACAGTCGAAATCCCCACGTGTTTGCCGTGCGTGGCGACCCATCAGACGGGTGGTACATTTCGGTCCCTGATGTATCAATCGGCTGGTATCCCAGACATTTGACTGTGCTGCTGAAGGGGATCAAGCGAAGGGGTTACTCCTTGGGCTTGGCGTTAAGGGTGGTCACTGTCCCCGGGGGTAACTCTCAGCGTATAGGTTCCGGCTAGCATTATGGCAAGTGCCGAGGCTGAGGATAGTCAGAGCCGGTAGCTGCCATCCCTTGTGGGGCTCCGTGGTGGATGGTGCCGTCGGGCCTGAATTTTTGTCTTTTTTGCATGGGTTTTTTTTCTCAAACCGATTCCGATAAGTCAACTAACATTGCACAAACTGAGCTTACGAAATTTGTTCCGAAATTTTTAGTGATACACGGTAAAGACGATAAACTTAAAAACATGTCTCCTTTTTTGATACAAAAATATATTCAAAGTACTGCTGGGAACGTTACATCCGTAAAGAAACTTCGATCCGGAGATTTATTAATAGAGTCTGCGACGTCGAAACAGTCAGAGCAACTACTTGCGATCAAGAATTTCGGGGATGCCTCAATAGAAGTCTCCAGTCATAAAACTCTGAATTATATACCAGAGGTGTTATATCTAGTATGGATCTTATTATGGTGAGTGATGAAGAATTTGTTTCTGAACTACAGTCATTTAGAGTAACAAATGCGCGTCGTATAACATTGAAAAGAGATGGTAATATAATTCCAACCAAGCATGTTATTTTAACATTTGCCTCTCATGTGCTTCCCAGAAAGATAACAGCTGGATTTATAAGTTGCGATGTACGTCCTTTTGTGCCCAACCCGGTGCGTTGTTTTAACTGCCAGAAGTTTGGACATACAAAAACTAGTTGCCGTGCTTCTTCCTCTCGCTGTCCACAATGTTCTGAAATTGGCCATAATGACACTCCTTGCAAAAAACCCGAAAAATGTGTTAATTGCAACGGTAGTCATCCAGCTTATTCTAAATCATGTCCCAAGTGGAAGATCGAAAAGGAAATCCAGGCAATTAAAATTTCTAGAAACATCTCATTTGCAGAAGCTAGGCAAATAGTTGAAAACCGAACTCCAAAGGAAAATCTTCCATACAGTACAGCATTAAAAAGAACAACTTGTTCTAGCATGCAAACTGAACCCATACAAATTCAAGAAAATAGTAGTCCATCACAAAAAATCATGAAACAATTTCCTTCTACATCAAACGAGGAATACATTACCATCAAACTGAAAGATTGGCTTGAAATAGTGAATTTGAACAGGTCTTTCATAACTAAACAAAAAAACATTACAAAAAACCAAAAATCTTTAAAAACAGTTCCACAAAAGAAAAAGAAAAAAAGGAGTCTTCCCATTCAAAACCAAAATGAACTGAAAGAAAAGAAAAACCTAAATAGTAAAGATGTTGAATTGGAAATACACCCATCTGACGAATCTCTTAGCGAAATGGATCTGAGCGATGAAGCTAGAGTAGGCAAAGGAAAGCCACAAATTTTCAAATCTAAATTCTTTAGAAAACCGAAATGACAAATATTAATATAGTTTCCTGGAATTGCCATGGTTTTCAAGCTCATAAAGAAGATATCAAATCTATTATTAACAAATATCAACCGGTTTGCTTGGGGATTCAGGAAACATATTTGACACCACGTGTATCTCCCAATGTTAAAAACTATGTCCTTCAAAGAAAAGGTAATGAACAAAATTTTAGAGCATCTGGAGGAGTTGCATCTTTAACTACACGTCACTTGCCAAGTAGTGAAGTTATTTTAAATTCAAATTTGCAGGCAACTGCTGTACAAATTCAGTTGAAATTATTAACAACAGTTTGCTATTTATATTTGCCTCCAAATGAACATATTGAACAACGACATTTGGATCAATTAATAGAACAGTTGCCAGAACCTTTTTTTCTCCTTGGTGATTTTAACGGTCATAATCCTATTTGGAATAATGCTGATATTAACACTAGAGGACGGCAAATAGAAAAACTGATTGAGGATCCTTGTCTCTGTATACTTAATGACAACGCTCCCACTTATTTTCACCAAGCTAGCAAAACATTCCACACGATTGATCTTGCACTTTGTTCTCCTCCCCTTGCTCCTTACTGGAAATTCTCCGTGGATTCAAACTTATACAATAGTGATCACTTCCCTATTATATTGACGTACATTCACAAGGATTTTTTATTTCCGAAAAGACCCGTGAGATATAATATTAATAAAGCAAACTGGCCACTGTTTAACTCACTATGTCAACTAACACCAGATATGATTAATGATGCTTCTATTGATTTGGCAGTCAAACAAGTAACCGAGCATATAATTGCAGCAGCAGATCTCAGTATTCCTAAAACATCGGGGAAAATACCTAAGCTATGCAAACCGTGGTGGAATGACAAGTGTGCAAACTGTAAAAGAGCGCAAGACAAAGCATGGAATACCTTCAGGAGATACCCTACCACCCAAAATCTCATTAAATTTAAAAAAGCAAAGTCTGAATTTCGTAGAATCCGACGCATTAGTCAGGAGCAATCCTTTCATTCGTATGTCAATTCCATTCAAGGACAAATACCTTCTAAAATCATGTGGGATAAAATAAAAAAGATTTTTGGCTGTTACTCAAATTCAGATAAAATATCCTTTTTAAAACTGAATGGAAGAGTAATATCTAATGCAAAAGAAATTGCTAATCTAATTGGACAGACTCTTTTTAACATATCGAGTGAAGAATTTTATCCAGAAGATTTTACTGCTTTTAAAAAACAGGCAGAGAAGCAAAAATTGGATTTTTTATCTTCCGATGGAGAGAAATATAATAATACTTTTAAATTTCATGAATTGGAAAATGCATTAAAAAAATCCAACTCTACATCACCGGGACCTGATAGAATACATTATGATATGCTGAAACATCTAAGTGATTCGTCATTGCGGATAATTTTAACTTTATTTAACAGAATTTGGATAGAAAGGTTTTTTCCAACCTGCTGGCAAAAAGCAATAATAATTCCTATTCTCAAACCTGGGAAAGATCGGCAAGATCCCGCTAACTACAGACCGATAGCTCTTACCAGTTGCCTCAGTAAACTAATGGAGCGTATGGTTAGCCACAGATTGATGTATGTGTTAGAAGAGAAAAACTGGATTTCCCCTTTCCAAAGCGGCTTTCGCAAAAAGAGAAGTACACTAGATAATTTACTAAAACTGGAGACTGCTATCAGAGAGACTTTTGTAAGCAAAAAACATCTTGTATCCATTTTCTTTGATATGGATAAAGCTTACGATCGAACCTGGCGTTATGGCATTTTGAAAGATTTATTTAACATGAATTTAAGAGGGAATCTACCAATTTTTGTACAAAACTTTTTGAGTACAAGAACTTTTCAAATTCGTGTTGGAGATGTTTTATCAGATCCTTTCATTCAGCATAAAGGCGTTCCTCAAGGTAGTGTACTAAGTGTCTTATTGTTTATCATAAAAATAAATGGGATTGTTTCGCATGTAGCACCTTTTGTACATACTTCACTTTATGTCGATGACATCCAAATACATTGTGCTAGTGAAAGTTTGGATTTCATTCAAAAACAATTACAAGCCTCCATAAACAGTATGTCACACTGGGCTTCGAAAAATGGATTTGTTTTTTCTCATCAGAAAACAGTTAGCGTTCACTTCTGCAAGCGACGTGGGCTTCATACAGATCCAGAGCTTCGACTTAATGGATCGATTATTCCCACCGTTAGTGAGAAAAAGTTTTTGGGTGTCATATTAGATAATAAACTAACATTTCGTTCGCATATTCAAAATTTGAAAAGAAAATGCTTTCAAAAGCTAAATATTATAAAAGTCCTATCAAATACCTCTTGGGGAGCAGATAGAACTTCTTTGCTTAAGATCTACAGATCGCTGATACGCTCGAAGCTTGATTATGGAGCACCAATTTATGGTTCAGCTGCCAAATCTACCTTGAAATCATTGGATGCAGTGCATAATCAAGGACTTCGTATAGCTACAGGAGCTTTTAGAACATCACCAATTCAGAGTTTACAAGTTATAAGTGGTGAGCCCTCCTTGGAACTTAGGCGGAAACGACTTTGTTTATCCTACTTTTATAAAATTAAAAGTGTTGAATACCATCCACTGTGCAACAGAGTTCTCAATCCTATATACGGCTCGTTGTTCTCTAGGAAATTGTCTTTTACTCCAACTTTTGGATTCCGTGTTGGAGAGATTTTGCGATCATTCAAAATTGAAGACTTCCCGGTTGCTGTAAATATTAATGGTCCACCTCCCTGGCAGGAATTATCTTTTGATTTTGTCGATGATTTTATACACTTTCTGAAACCATCAACATCAGACGTGATGTTTCAGAAATTTTTTTATGAACACAGACAACAGTATCTTCCTTTCAAGCTGTTTATACAGATGGTTCACGATATGGCAATCATGTCGGTTCAGCAGCAGTTTTTCGTAATGTAATCATATCAGAAAGACTTCATCCTTTCTGTTCTGTCTTCACATCCGAACTTTATGCAATATATCTAAGCCTTCAAAAGATTGCAACGTTAACCCCCTCTAAATTTATTGTATATACTGACTCTAAAAGTAGTATTGCAGCTTTTAAAAATGTGTCATCGGAAAGCCATCCCTTAGTACAAAATATTTTTCACATATATAGATCACTAAAAAATAATTTTACAATTAAGTTCTGTTGGATTCCTGGCCATGTCGGAATCTTAGGAAACGAAAAAGCTGACAAGGCAGCAAAAAGCCCAACTCTGCTAAAAGAAAATTTTGTTCCCTTATCCGATGCCTTACAAGTAATAAAAATAATTCAAAATAAATTCTGGCAATCTACATGGAAAAATCTGTATACGAATAAACTGTTTCAGATACAGCCATCTGTCAAAGGCTTCAAAAATAAAATTGTGACTAGAAAGAAAGATGTTATTATTACGAGACTTCGAATAGGCCACACTTATTTGACTCAAAAACATCTTTTGTACTCTGATCATGCACCACTTTGTAATAAATGCAATTCTGTTTTAACAGTCAAACATATTCTGTGTGAATGCCGAGATTTTAGTACACAACGACAAGTTCATTTTGGAACGACTGTTCTTAACTTAAATGACATTTTAGGAGATAACCCTCATTCAAATATCTTTGCTTTTTTAAAAGATATTAAAATTTTACATCAGATTTAATTGTTTTTTTTCCCTTTAAATGCCTTACACTTTTAATACGAACGCCATGTTTAACAAATGTTTGGCGCAGTATGATCATATCTGGTCCTTGCGCCATAAAAACAAACCAACCAACCTTTTTATGGTAATTACGGTTTGTACTTATCTGTCTCCTAATTTCTTCAACGTACAACAATGACATTTATTATCAGAAAAGAGCAGCGATGTTGTTTATATAATAATAAAGAACAAAATTGTACATTCTTCAAGCTTTGATTTCTGCTACTAATAATGCATTTTTTGTTCATTTCGAAAGAATTCAATTTTTATAATCATCTTTTATTTCCTTTCCAAAGTTGATGAGAAATAAGCGGAGACAACAATAGGGTTTTTTTGTTATCATCAGGAAGCGTTTTTATACATTTTTTTGAATTAACGATGTGAAATGGTGCAGAAAATAAATAATATTCATTGCATATTGTTCTTAAGGTAGTTATTTTCTAACATTTTAAAGTTTTAAACAAAAGAAACTCATACCCTATATAAAACTTTACTCAGACTCTATTTAAATAGTCATACACTATTAAGATTTATACTCATACGCTATTTGATACTACTCATACTCATACTCTGTTTAAGACTCTACTCATACACTATTAGGTTTCATAGTCATACTCTTTTTAATACTCTATTCATACTCATACACAATTAGGTTTCATACTCATACTCTATTTAACTACTCATGCACTATTAAGGTTCATACTTATGCACTAATAAGATTCTTACTCATACTCTATTTAACTACTCATACCCTATGAAGGCCCATATTCATACTCATACTCTATTTAAGACTCTACTCATACTCATACTCTATCTTTGATAATACCCGTTTACTGAATTTTTATTCTCTCTTTGTGTTTATCAACCACGTATGTCCTCTTGCTGTAATCGAAAAAAAGATATATTGATTATTTCAAAAGTGCTTTCTGTATAATACCAGTATTTTTCAATACATGCTTAGTACGGAAACTTCCAAATTTTTTTGATTATTTCTGTTGTCTGCATCGACGTGATGTGATGCTGATAAACACTGCCTTCTTCTCTCTTCGGCAGGTGCTACCCGAAGACGTGAAGAAATTGGCGGAAACCGAGATTCCTATCCCCGAGGAGCTGAGCGAAGAGTTCGCCAAGTTCACCTTCATTCCGCGCTCCCTGAAGGAACAGGAGATGACCCTGGTGAGGCAGAGAGTCATTATAAGATTAAATTTCTATAATTAGATTCATATAATTTCGTGGGATTGAAATAGAAGGATTATGCAGTATATGCTAGCTATTAAGCACGGTACACTTGTTAATACAGACTTCGATAGAGCGATTTACCCATACAGTAAATGAACTGATTGCATCATAAAAAATTAGTTACTGATTCGATATTAAAATATTTAAGGAATAAGTTAAAAGCACAGGTTATTGACCACATTGGCGAATTTTTTTATTTCTTTCCTCTTTCCAAAACAGTTGATCTTTTCTGGGAAGAGGAAGGCCTCACCTATCATCCAGGGTCACACATTTTTTAGCTAAAATTTGTCTTTTAACTTCAATTTTCTCAAAACTATAATTTTCATAAAAATTCTTTTCTGTTAACATGATATCTCAAAGACAAATAGAGATATTTATATAAAAATTTCAGCATGTCTTTTAAACAATATGGGAAATAAAAGGAACCTAAAGTTTTATTGGCGATCAAATAATTTCTCGTTTACTTTTATTTTAAGTAAATTAAATTATAAATTTAGGGGAAAAAGGCATATATGCGGATGTTTTTACCTATCACTTCTTTGCATCTCAAACTGTTTCTTACCTTTTGTTTCATTTCCTTCATCATAATATTCAATTGTGTACAAAGATAGGATTGTTGCATTATAATTTTGCATAGAGTGTGAACCGTTTGGGTTAAATTTCAATAAAAGTTACTAAAAATTTTCTATTTCTCAAAATATATATTATTTTCAAATATTATTTTTCATTTATAATATTTTATATTATAATCGACTGCACATCTAAAACCCATAGTATTAAATACTTTCTTAAAAAAACCAACTTTTCAAAACATTCCTTTCGAACGTAGTCGGATACCTTAAGGAATCACTGTACTTAGTTCTGTAGTTCAGCTTTCCTTTTTTAAAAAATAATTTATATTTTCTGGGAAAAGAATGGCCTGACCCATCATTCAGGGGAATTTTAAGATGAACATGTTTTATAACTAAAGTTTGTCTTCAATTTTCTCAAAAAAAAATTTCATAGACATTCTCCACCGTTGACATGATATCTCAAAAATTAATTGAGGTATTTACATTAAGGGTGTGTATTAAATGAGTGGGGCAATGAAATGAACAAAAAGTTTTATGTTTGGTGAAATGCTTTTCATTTATAGGCGATTTTAGAAAAATTAAATCGTGAAGTGATGGGAAAAAATGCTTGTATACTGATATTTTTACCCGTGACTTCTTTGCATCTCCAAATGTTTCTTAGATTTCGGTTCATTTCATTCATCATTATATTCTATAACTTGTGTGCAAAGAAAAATAGGATTGCTGGATTATCATTTTGAGCACAATGTTAATCGTTTTGGTTAAATTGTAAAATATATTATATTTTCAAATAGTTTTTTCAGTATTTATAGTATTTTGTATTATCATTGACTACCCAGCTACAAACTATAGTTTAAAATAATTTTTAAAATATCCAATAAAAAAGATTCGCCTATGTGGTCGATAACCAGTGTTTTTAACGTAGTCGGATACCATAAAATAATCTTGTAAATAATTTAAATTATTTTGAGAATTTATTTTTTATTCACTTTCAAGTCATGTTTGTTTTATACATTTCAAAATATCGAAGAATCCAAGCCAAAAGGCAGGAATACCACAGTGCGTGATATGCCGTTTGACATCGCGCAGGAATATCACAGCCGGGATTCTACTGTGATTTTTATGCTTTTTGTCTCTTTTAAAGGCCGTCATGTGCATGTTTCAAGATATGGGAATGATTCGTCGGTGGAGGATTCCTATAGATACCCTTGCCAAGTGAGTATAACGGTCTCAATAAGCACTGCATATTGTATCATCTTTAAAATTTCTAGATAAATCCTCTTGTTTTGAATTACAGTTTTGAAACATTTGTTCTGTTTATTAATACAACTGAGAGGATGCTGATCTGGTAATTTGCGAGCTGGTACTCGGCGCGTTGCTGCATGACAAAACATGAACGTCTTTCCTGTACATGGTTGTTTTAAAGAAAAGCGGAGGAAATTGAGTGTGTATTCTAACGCCTTTTTACTTCCTCATATAAGTAATATAGAGAAAATATAGTAAAAATCAACAAATTCGACCAAAATGAGTTCGAAAAACCCATTTTTGAAAAAAAATGCGTTTGTCTGTGACAAAGATAACTCAAAACAGTTTTGCAATTCTGTATAAGATCTTTATACCAAACTAGCTGGTAGCAGGTGCATTGCTGCCGCCGAAAAAAATAATATTAAGTTCAATCAATCACTCATTTAGCAATTTTTTATTAAAATGGGATGAAAAGTACGACAGTACATAAAATACGAACAAACAAATGTTAATTTTTATACATTAGATATGTGTAATCTTTTAGAATTGTAAATCTTGGTGCTCTTTCAGAAGAGTGGTGAAAGAAACAATTTGTTGCATCTCGTGATTTGTTTGATATTCGTTCGGAATTCTCAAATTGAATTTTAGAAAATATGATGGAAATATTTTCTTTTAAAATTGATTTAACATAGAAAATATATTTATGCCATAAAATCGTTTATGCAGTTGAAAAGATAAGTTTTTGAAAACTAAGATGGCGCAAAAATATTTGTACTGCAATAATTTTGGTAGTTACTGCAAAAAACGCTGAAACTTGATTAAAATATTAAACCCCCAGGGTTGATCTCCCCAAAATTTTCTCGCATAATCTGGTAATAAAGGTGTTACCTCTGAGAATGACTTGCATGACATCTACTATACAATATTAGCCTTTAACTTGGATTCAGCACTCCTACAGAATCCATTGCATATCCTCGACGAGCTATTTGCAGATGAATCCTTGGTAAATGGATGCGGTTGAGATTCGATTTTTTTTTAAATTTTAGATAATTGTACTATACCTATAACCATACCCTAGGTGTAAACAATAAACTGACCAAATTTTAATCGCAATCGGATGAACGTTTTAGGAAACTATATGAGACATACAGACAAACATTCATTTTTTTATTTATATAGATAAGTATGAAATTTAAAAATTGTTGTAGTGTGACAATTTTTAAATTGAAGTTAAAACTACGTTTTGTTATAATTATTTCTTCTCATTTTTTTTCTTTGACTGAAATGAAATTGTGTGATCTGAAGGCCATTGATTATATCCGTAATGTAGATTGATAAACGTGATGCATTATATAACGGCTTATGATTCAGCTATTTGACATTGGAGTTACCACAGTGGAATAGGTGACAAATAAAGTCTCCAAAGATTGGATCCAAACAAAGGAAAGTTTCAATTGAATGCAATTTATTGAGGAGATAAAATGAAAGGCATTATGGACTATTGACAGACGTGATGAAACATTTGTACGAAGACGGTTATTACAAAACCCGATATCACCGCCGCACCATATTACAAATATAATGACACGTATTTATATCATGCATTAATTCTTATATATGCATATCGGACCAAATAAAGGCCAGGTACCTTACTGCGGCATAAAGAATGTTTACCACGAGATCAGTGACCGAATGGACAAAGCGCGAGATCCAAGGCCAGAGTTTGCGAGTTCGATGCTCGCCATGGCTTTGTAGTTTGTTTCCTAACATTCTATATTTTTCTTTGTTATGGAAGTTTATTGTTTATCGAATATTCTGTTCTTGTATAAAAGCTGATACCTTCTAGTCGTGGGCAACTTCTTCACCTTGTAAGCTGCAAGTCGCTACTTTTCTTTCCATAAACTTGTTTGTTAGTTTAAAGCTGACGGTGTGTTTATTTGAATTTTCGTGACAATATCAAAAAATAACTTATATGTTTACTGTGAAGTGAAGTGATTTACTTTACATAAAGACGCACAATAACGGGTTGAAAATGTATTGCGTTTCTTTAGAATAAAGTACGAGGGGCATACGAATTTAGAATTTAGTACCTTAATGCCGAAATTTCCTAACATAGATTTATTATAGAAGAAAGTTATTTTTATGAAATGGTGTTAAAGTTTTTGTGTATGAATAATGGCGTTTAACTTTGATTGTAAAGCATTCTTTTATTTTTCTAAAAAATCTAGATTCGTCCTGATGGTGAAGAAAGGTTACCGTGATCCTCCCTACCACAACTGGATGCACGCTTTCGCTGTCGCCCATTTTTGCTACTTGATGCATAAAAATGTCAACCTGATGGGAGATTACCTGTCGTAAGTTGGATGTTCTAGAGTTTGCAAAAATGAATCCCTCAGTCAGATACTGTATTTAAAAATGATGACAAAGAACGACTTATTAATGTATTCATTTGTTTAAAAATATTTTGATGATTTCATTTCACTTTAAAATTAGTATTTTAACATTTAAAACCACTCCACACCTCCGTTTCTAGAGCTCATGTGGCCCCTTTCCTGTTTGGTATAGATGCAGGTGGACTTATAAAACTGGATGAAGGAACATTTTAATGTACAGTATGAATGCAAATATGAAGGGGTTATAAAGATTGGTTACTCACGGGGCGGTTGAAAAATAAATTATGAATAAAGTGCGAGTTTTGTTAAATGGTGTCCTAAGAAAATAATCGAGTTCATCTAGTTGAAGCGGCTCTCTTAGATCAATAAGGAATCTTATCATGGTTTAAGATTTTACTTTTGGAGGATTCTTTTGTACCATAGACTTTCTAGCGATGATGAGGATTTTCTGAGGTGCCATGAGAGAGCAAAAGGGCAGGATGCCGCAAAGTGAATGGGATCGCCGACTTTTCCACAAAATCAGTAGTCATTTTCAGATAAATGGAAGCCGTGAAGAAAAGACGGAAAGGGACAATGTCCTGTAACAAACAGAATTTCTTTACTAGTCCAGGAGACTGGTTGCAATTTTACTGTTTTGGTGACTTCATAAACAGAACGACCCGTATTACCATTATCCCAAAGATTTTCCCCTTTTCTTATAAATATTTTCTGTAGATGCTGTTTAAGATGACACCTGGGCTTTGGAGCTTCTATTGGAGCACCTTCAATAATGGCTGCTTTTGCAAGAGTATCAGCTTCTTCATTATCCCGATAACCAGCATGGGCTTTGATCCATCTTAAGAAGATATTTGTGTTTTGGAGGAGGAGAAGGGACTGAATGTCACGGGCAAGTTGATGAGGAGAATGAGAATCTTGTACTGCTAGCAAACTTGAAAGGCTGTCTGTCCAGATTTTTATCGCCCCGTTTTCTTCACTAGCTCGTATGACAGCCCTTTTCTGTCCAAGCAATTCGGCTTGAAACACAGAGTGGAATTCCTCCAGTTTCCCTTTCCATCCAAGTACTTTTATGCCATTTTCGAATGCACAATATGCTCTGTTTTGAATCCATCTGCGTAGAATGTTGAACTGTTATCCTCTTCAAAGGGCTCTGTTGTTGAAATTTGTTTCTCTATCTCAAACAAAGACGTCGGTAGCGCAGTAAGCAGCGCGCCATTCTCATAATCACTTTAAAATTAGTACAATAAATTTATTGAAGAGAAGGGTTTTTCAAACCATGGTAAAAGGATTTTTAGTCTTAAAGATATGCTCATCAACAAAAACGGCAGCCACTTACAAAAAGGAAAGTAAATAGAACTAATCTTTTACCGGGGAGGTGCGGTCTACAGACCGCATTTTTTGCACTCAATAATAGTTTTCTAGTGAAAGTATTCATGTGAAAATCAACTAACATATTCTGAAAATATTATTTTTGATATATAAATATGTTTTAGTAAAATTTCAAAATATACTATCATTGATAAAGGTAAGTGCGTTTGAACACGCATTTTCTATTCACATTGCATGATATAACATGCATGATTGATAATGATATTGCATGAGAGTAATTATTCTATTCTATAAACAAATATTCATTTTTATATATGAGATTTGCATGTTCTTTTAGAATTGTAAAGGTTGGAGTTCTTTCAGAATGGTAATGAAAGAAACTATTTATTACATCTCTTGATTTGTTTACTTTTCTTTCGGAATTCTCACGTTTAATATTAGAAAATGTGATTAAAATATTTCCTTTTGAAATGGATAAACATAAAATATATATATTTATGCCATAAAATCTTTAATATAATTGAAAAGATAATTTTTTGAAAACTATGACGTTGCAAAATTATTCGTAATATATTATTTTCGAAAGTGACTACAAAAAACACTAAAATTTTATTAAATGTTTAGTTAAAATTTCAAACCTATAGGATTAGTTCCTTTAAAGTTTTTTCGCTCACTCTCTAATAAAACTATTACTTCAGAGAAAGACATTGCATTTATGTTCAATAGCTCCAAAATATTAAAATCTAACTTGAATTTAGTATCTTTACTGAATCTGTTCTGTCTCCTTGGCAAGTTATTTGGTGATTCATCCATGGTTAATAGATGCGGAAAATAGATCCGAAATTTTTTTTACATATTACGTAATTTTACTATGCCTCTAACCGTCCCGTAACTGCAAGTAACTAGTAAAAGTTTTGCCAGAAAGGAATGAGCGGTATGGCAGCACATAAGAGACATACAGACAAATATTCCTTTTTATTTATATAGATTATTGTTAATATTATGAAATTCTTGAAACCCCCATTTTCTTACAAAATTCCCCATGAATTGAAATTAAATTTATTTAAGTAAAATATAATTAAATCATTCGATCAACTAATATTTAAATCGAGAAATTATTAAAACACAAGCATTCAAAAAAATAAAAACTTTAGTTCATCAAACACATACACAGAAAAATTCATTGTTATAAGCCTTAATAGGAATCCAGTGAAGTTTCATCAGAAAAGGTTATTCTGGGTCTTTTGGTCAATGAAGTGCGAATTCAAAAATAACGGAATTACTTAAAATATATAAATGAAAACATAATTTTGAAACTAAATGAAAATTTTTATATAGATGATGATATTCATAATTATTTATATCGATGATAATATTTATAATTATTTATATACATGATAACATTTATAATTATTTATATAGATGATAATATTTTACATCTAAAAATGCTGATGAAAATTTATCTTTTCAGAGAATTAGAAAGCTTAGCCCTTTTTGTTGCTTGTTTATGCCATGACTTAGACCACAGAGGGACAAATAATAATTTCCAAGTGGCCTCCGTAAGTTATCCTGTGCCGTATATATCTATTTTTTCGATAACCGAATGCATAAGTAATGAATTGTGACGTGAATTTTGTTTTGTCATCTAGAAATCAGATTTGGCTGCTTTATATTGTTCCGAAGGTTCAGTTATGGAAGTAAGTTCAGATTTCAACCCACAAAATTGTTTTAAATTTATATACATAGGTAAACACCTATGAAAGATGCATGCTTATCTCTTTCTAGAGGCACCACTTTGCTCAAGCTATGGCTATTTTGAACACCGATGGATGCAATATATTAGAAAATCTCTCCAGAAAAGTAAGTTTTCTTCAATTTTAGATGTATGAAACAATTTATGTTTCTATTTTTAATAGATTTTTATTATTGCATAGAACGTTGGTTTAGAGCTGAACTTTTAAAATCTATAGGTACACTTTTTAAGTATCAATGAATAAATTTTTTTTCTTCTAAACATTTAACACATTGTATGCGGGTCACGTACTAGTACGTTTTCTGAAGATTGATATTTGAGTGTTATTCACGTACTAGTACGGGTAACAACATGGTTTGTCAGTGGGTACAAAAATAACAGTATAGACTGGAAGCCGAATGTTCTTGTCTACTTCATAGATTCTGGAAAAATGGAGACAAATGAAAACTAGTTTTGACATCAGTCGAGGCGGAGTGGGGAGGTGGATTAAAAAATCAATTTAGATTTAAAATGAACTTTTTATTGATCCTTGTGAAAAAGAGTGACTTTTGCCTCTTCATAGAGGAAAAGGCTTTGCACACTGTAAAACATGTTTTATGATTGTTCTTTTTTATAATGTAAAAATGTTTATATGATTCGAAAAAAGGAAAATACTGTTTCAATTTGACTTTTCCTATTTACGACGCTGTTATAAATCGATCCACTGAAAAATATTGTTTGTTTACAAAAATCTTCTGGTTGTTATTTCTATATTTTAATCTAAAATACGAAAAGTTGGTTAAAAAAGGAACTCATTTTTTATCCATTGAGATTGAACTGAATAACTAAATGTACGCGCAAAACGGCGTACAATAACTAATTGTACGCCGCTTCCGGTACAATTCCGCTGCGAAATGTACCCGCACATAATGTGTTAATAACAATTTTTATATTACTTTATAAAACTGTAATTTATTAATGCGCGGACAACTCCTAAAAAATCCTAATGTTGTATTAAAAATTATTATTTCTTAAATATGCAAACTTTATCTTCTTAATTTTTAGTTAATAACTAATTTTCAGGCATTTAATTATATTAATTACTTCTGTTAGACATTCTTTACGCATGCTGAATGACTTTATTCTGCAAAGTAAAAAATCAAAAACCCTATTGTTTCCAACTATACTTTTGCTGTGAAAAAATACTTCTATAAAATGGCTTTTGAGGTATGAAAATGGTTTAACTTACTCAAATAACGTCATTATGGGCTCGGTTCCATGGCTATTTATATCTTGATAGGAATGACGTAACGTACAGAAACGTGCGTGTTTTAGACAATTCTACGTAATCAGAAAACTTGCACCTACTTCCCTTGTGTATATTCCCCATTGAAACGAAGCATGTCCGAGTCTGCATGGCTGAATGGTTATGACGCTGGACCCATAGTTTGGAGATCATATGTTCGAATCCCAGTAGACTTAAAGCTTGTTTTTCCTTGATTTCGTTTTCCCGAATATTCTGGACTTTTCTTTCATTTCCCAGATAAGTGCCCTGGACTTTGCTTATTGTCTCCAGAAAGGTATTGCGGAAGTTTCCCTACTTGCACAAAAGCTGAAGATCTCTCAGTCACAGTGTTCAGAGTTGAGCTAATGAATTAACTCTACTTCCTGTGTCTTCTTGAGTTCTATCTACGTGACAATATTGATTGTTTTGGGATAATCATCATGTGTATAATTGGGATAATCATCACGTTTCGGTCATAAAGCTTCTTTTTATGAAGAGAAGCGATCTTGAAATGTTAAATCTTTCACGAAAGATGTTAAATTATAGCATAGACACTATGACAAATGACAACTGAAGCCATATTTACTCTAGTAGTGTTAGCTTAATGCTAGTGGCGATATTTTTTTGTATTTAGGAACTTACTGTCATGAGTTTACGAAATGCCTTATATCAAATAATATATTACAACAAGTATATTTCAGCTTTATCGAAAGACAGTAAGTATCCAAAATAAGCATGGGATGAGATATTAAAGACGCTATTTATTACGCTGTTCAGATAGTACGCATGCATGAATAAGTAAGCATAAGTATACGTATGCTATACAGGCAGTCAGTTAAATGCATAAATCATCATAAATGCATAAATAAACAAGCAAAAGAACAGCACGGATGTTCGGGCAAGCGGATGTTTAACTACTGTCTTTCTGAAAGTCCATTTCTTGTTTCATTCCTTTCAGTATATCCACTATTAGTTTCTTTAATAGCCAGGCTATATGGAATCTGTTAATACACATGTTAAGAAATCAGAGAACCACGTGATCTTCCTGAGCTGAGCTAGCTGCCAATCATGTAAACATCACGTGGTTGCACTGTTGCTGCTTGTTTATATATATACTTTTTCAGGAGAAGCGAACTTGAGGAGTGTGATCTTGGCTCTCTCTCTTCCGAAATAAACCATAGTGCAGTTTTGTAGGCCTATTACACTATGTTGAAACCATGTTTTTTTGTTGTTATGTTATCTTATAACCCCCCCGCCCCCCCAAAAAAGAGACGACTTGTGTCTTCTAATTATTTAACCAAGGGAACGATCTTCACTATCAAGTAAATTATTGCTGTATCTAGAAAACCAATTATAATTAATTTAATATTATCTTTAACACGATATGACAATTTTAAAGCTGATTTCTAGCCCTATCAGTTGATGATTCTCTGTGAAGTTAAATTTAAACTGCTGAAATGATAACTTCAAAAGTCCCTTCAAAGTGCAGTTCTCAAGAAGGAAAACAAAACCACAGGACCCTGACGGACGCAAGAGATTTCTGACTCTACAGGGATTGTTTATTTGCTGATATACTATGTCATGCAGATGCTCTCGATGTAATTTATCAATCTCTTCTTTTTAGTGAGCATTCCCATTTCGCTGTCAGTTCAACCCATAGTCAGCATTTGTTTAAGTATTCTTGTTCCCTCCATCCAGTTATTACTTCACCAAGAAATGGAATGCAGTCGTGTAGGATTTCACACCAACGGGATTCTATCTGTAGGTACCTGGAGGGTTTGTGGTCTCCTTCTTTCGTTTTAATTTTTTTTTCTTTCTTATTTTCCCTTTCTTTCCATTCTGTGCCCATCCAACTGGTTACATAACTTATAGGCACCGGGGATACAGGATGGCGTTATGTTATTTGAAAAGGGGCTGTGCAAGCGAATGTGAAGCATGTAGTAGCGAAGTCGTTTTCTTAGTTGGACCTACTGAAAAACAAGGGGTGCTTATTTAGGCTTCAATCGCTGACTATCGGTCGGCGAACTTGTAAAGTGCCATTGGTAACAACAACAGAATAATAACATGCTGTCTTTTTTTATTTTACAGAAACATTTTCTGTTTTCCATGTTAGGTTTGCGTGATGATATGAAAATTGAATATAAAATCGTTAGAGGCTTGTAAAAGTTTTGTTTCATGGTCAAGTGGGGCTCTAGAAGAATATTGTTCTCGCTGTAGCCCTGCAGCTATCATCATGGCGTGATGTTGTTTTTGTTTCTATTGAAGGAATACACCCAGTGTCTGGATTGCATGAGGGACATCATCCTTGCCACAGATCTCGCTCATCACCTGCGAATCGTAGAAGACGTCGAAACAATGGCCAGAGGTATGTGACGAAACAGCTTTTATTAGAGCACTGGAAAAGAGCAATTATTTTTTGTCTTTAATTATTTTATATAGTTTTTGTGTTTAACTTATTATTTACTAGCTGGTACCCGGCGCGTTGCTGCAGCAGTAGAAATGATCTCCGCAATGTCGTATAGAATTTGAAATAATTTAATTAAGAATGATGTTTATTTTCTTATTGGCAGGGAAAACATTAATTGAAATTGAAGGATATATAAAGGAGAAGCGTAAATAGTGTTTGCTCTATTTTTATTATTCTTTTCTACGAACAAATTTTCATTTTCATGTATTAGATTTGTGTGCTTTTTTAGAATTTTAATGCTTGGTGTTCTTTCAGAATGGTAATGAAAGAAGCTCTTTATCGTATCTCGTGATTCGTTTCATATTCGTTCAGAATTCTTAAGTTTTATGTTATAAAAATGTGATTGAAACATCTTGTTTTAAAAGTGATTATACATAGAAAATATATTTAATCTTTCATATATAAATCTTTCATATAGTTGAAAAGATAATTTTTTGAAAACTAAGATGGAGCTAAATTATTTGTACTATAATATTTTCGAAAATTACTGCAAAAAATAAATGCTAAAATGTTATTAAATGTTTAGTTAAAATTTCAAACCTACGGGATTTGTTCCCCTAACACTTTCTCGCACAGTCCATCTCTAATAAAGCTGTTATCTTAGAGAATGATGCACACTGCATTTATTTACAATAATGAACTGAATTGTTATTGTTTAGCTTGAATTTTGCATTTTTACTGAATATGCTGTGTCTCCATGGCATATTATTTGATGGTTAATAAATGCGGTAAATAGATCTGAAAGCATTTTTTATACATTAGGTGATTGTATTATGCCCCTAACCATCCCGTATTTGCAAGTAATAAGTTGCTAAGTTTCATCGCAATCGGATGAGCGGTGCGGCAGCGCATAAGAGACATGCAAACAAACATTCATTTTTGTTTATAGAGATTGTTGTTAATATTAAGAAATTCTTGAAACCCCCTATTTTCTTACAAAATTCCCCATGAATTGCCACTAAAGATATTTAAGTAAAATATAATTAAATTATTCGAGAAACTAATATTTAAATTCAGAAATTAAAATAGTTTATTAGTATTTTTAAAACACATGTATTCAAAAAAAAAAAATAAAAACTTTAGTTCATCAAACACACTCACAGAAAAATTCATTATTATAAGCCTTATAGGAATCCAATGTCGTTTCATCAGGAGAGATTATTCTGCAACTTTTGGTCAATGGAGTGCAAATTCAAAAATATCTTAAGTACTATCACATATATAAGTCAAAATGAAAAATAATTTCGAAACAATAAAAATATTTAACTTTTCTAACATGCATTTTTTTATTTGAATAAAATTTGTTATTCATTTCATGAATTATTTTGTCCTTGCAGAAACATTTTTAAATTCTTGAAAGGCGTTGAGCAATTCTTTTTAATTTATTTTAAAGTTTCATACACATTACATAATTGTCTCAAACATGCATGATATATTTAAAAAAATTCAAGTTGCTAAAATCATTTTTGCGTCCTACTTAAGTAATTTTATTTTTACACATCTGTATTTTTTAGTGAGTGTTTTTAACGCATTTTTTTACCATTTGATTGGCGCAGTATGGTCAGATATGGCCCTTGAGTTACTAAACCAAACCAAACCCTGTAAAAAGGTACGATTCACACACAATTCATTATGTATTCTTGAAATTTAGAACAAATAAATATTAGATATTAACTCTAAATGGAGTGAAACCCTTCAGAGTCAATCTAAGTCAATCGGGTTCTCAAAACCTTTCTAAGTCAATCGGTGTACAAAACCCTTCTAAGAAGTCAATCGGTGTTCAAAACCCTTCTAAGTCAATTGGTGTTCAAATCCCTTCTAAGCCAATTGGATTCTCAAAACCCTTCTAAGTCAGTCGCGGCTCAAACACCCTTTTAAGAAGTCAATCGTGGCTCAAAACCCTTGTAAGTCAATCGTGGCTCATTTGTGGAATCATAAGTAACTCATTCCGATATGGTTGCACGCATAGTTTTTGTGTGACGTGTGTGAATTTTTTGCTGCTTCCAGAGGGTTACGACGTCCAGAACCAGAGCCATCATCAGCTGCTGCTTTGCCTTCTCATCACCTGCTGTGACCTTTCTGACCAGACGAAGGACTGGAAGAGCTCCAAGAAAATAGCGGTAAGAGCCCTTCGAATATTTTCGGCATTGCATCCACGTAATGTGCATGGTTTTGCAGATTTCGGAAGTTTAAAAATTAATGTGTTGGGGAAGCTTTATAAACCAGATAACATCCTTCATTCAAAGCAAAATTGTTAGATATGTCACAATCAAAATCAATATTTTTTATTCAATTTAAAAAATAAAGTCTAAATTTCAAAAACGGTCAGATTTCTGTACAAATGTGTTCATATGTATAGTATGCATTGATGCATTTGCAGTGGAAGCTTTATAAGCCATATAACATTCAAAAGAAGGATTGATTGCTTTTAGTCTTATGGTCATGTTATGTGGCCAAGAACCGTAAGATCGTGAGTTTGATCCTAGCTACAGCCAATAGCAACATTGGTGACTTAGGACAATAAAAATAAATACCCAACATTCGTCCAGCTGTTGTGGCGCCCTCTATTCGAAAAGAAATAAAATAAAAAATTTCAATAAATAATTTGCCAATAAATGAAAAAAGGCGATAAAGAATTAGCTAATAAATAAATAAATAAAGATGATAAATAATCAGCCGATAAATGAAAAAAGGCGATAAAGAATTAGCCAATAAATAAAAATGGCGATACATAATTAGCCAGTGAATAAAAAAGGCGATAAAGAATTATACAATAAATGAAAAAAGGTGATACATAGCCAATAAATAAATAAATAAGACGATAAATAATCAGCCGATAAAAAGTGGGGATAAATACTCATCCAATAAAAAAGGAAGCTGATAAATAATCAACCAAAAAATTGGGTGAAACGCGAAGCATTAAAAATCCAACAGTCTATAAGAATATTAATTGCTCAAGCATCCTTCTGATATACTTGCGAACAAACGGTTAAGAAGTTGCTCAGTACACTTGTCTCTTCAAAGCTTCAACCCGGTTAACACTGCCTTCACTTAAACGGCTTGCATCCAGATCGATACTCTAATTAAGATCCAGTGAGTGTCTTGCGTTGAGAGAGACACGAAACGAATCAATATTCATCACACCCAGCAGGGACGAAGGCGATTAAATTATGGGATCAATAGCAGCTGAGGCAGCTGCTTGGGCTGAGATAATCCAACAAGACAAACAAGGGACCAAACTCGACTTGTTGTGAGTCCCTCATCGATTCCTCTCTCTTCCGACAGGAGCTCATCTACAACGAGTTCTTCTCGCAGGGAGATCTGGAGAAGGCGATGGGGGTCCACCCCAGCGAAATGATGGACAGGGAGAAGGCCTGCATCCCCGAACTGCAGATCGGGTTCATCAAGAACATCGTCCACCCCGCTTACAAGTAAGTGGATCCCTCAAATTGACGAAAAGTGCGAAATCTTCCAAACTCCACATTGGGTTGATTTCGAACCCTGATGAGAAATCAATACGTCGGATGCCTTATTTCACTTAACTGTTTTATTTTCTTTATTATCTAATAAGAAGACACCTTCTATTCCGGAAATATTTTCCTTTTTTGATTCCAATCGAAACCCATTGAATACTTGACTTATATATGCATTCGAAGTAATTTTGATATTTAATTATAATCGTTATGAGTGTTTTTGTTTTGTACTTACAACTATCAAAATTCGATAAATTGACGCACGTATGGCATGTGGGCAAATATGTTAAGTGGTTAATACTTCGCATTTTGTTTCCTGTTATTCATTTAGTATTTATTTTCATTGCATTGATTGAATTGTGTCTTCATGCCCAATATATTTTATATTTTCTTCCTTATATATTCAATCCTTACATCTTTTATCAAAGGTGTCCATTTACTTATATATCCAGTAAATATGAACACTTGTGGATTAGACACCCCTGATAAAAGATATAAATACAATTTATTCATATTCATTAAATAATTGATTGACGAAAAGTGAATTGTATCTTTATGAGCATTCATTCCCCATATACTTCATATTTTCTCCCTTATTATATATCCAATGTTTATATCTTTTATCAAAGGTGTCCATTTACCGACACAGTGTGTCCCAAATTAAAGTTACCCTATTCAGAGCTACATGCCGCCTAACTATCCGATAATTCTGAAATTTTGGGAGTTCCTCAATAAAAGAATGAAAAAAATTTTGCTAAAAAATTATTTCCAAATGTCACCACTAGAGGGCGTATTATTTTATTATAAGAATTACACATTAGCTTGGAATTAATCCAAGTCATGTTCGATATGATGGTCACCATTGTCAGCTACCCTCCGAAATCTGAAAATGGCATGTTCAACAGCAGAGCTCAGTGTCTGCGTTGAAATACTGAACACTTAACGCCAAATACTGGCTTTAAGATCAGGCAACGTTCTCGGGTTGTCACGGCAAACCAGATATTTCAAATATCCCCAGAGCCAAAACTTGCATAGATTAAGGTCTGGGGATCAGGCAGGCCAAATATTATTTAAGTGGCGGCTTATTACTCTTTCTTCTGTAAAATGTGTTTTCGGAATATTTTTTACACAATTTTCAGTGTGTGGAATCGCACCATCCTGCATAAAAAGCATTCGGTCAAGACATTAGCGTGATTGTAGAGCCGCAGAAACTGCATTCTCCAGCATCGATGCATATCGCTCTTTCTTGATAGTGCATGTCACTGCACCTGAAGGAGTTTGTTCTTCGAAGTAGTACAGTTCCAGAATAAAAGAAGCATTAAATTCACACCATACCGTTACTTTCGGTGAATGTAACGGTGACTGTTACATGAATGCGCTCTCTAATGACGACATTTGGAACTAATTTATTTTTAGAAAAATGACTGTTTCATCCTTTTATTAAGGCCTACCCAAAATTTCAGAATTTTCAAATAAATAGTTATGGCGGCATGTAGCTCTGAATAGGGTAACTTTAATTTGGGACACCCTGTATATCCAGTAAAAATGAACACCTGTGGATTTGACACCTGTGATAAAAGATATAAATACAGTTTATTCGTAATCAATAATTGGCAGAGTTTTCACTTGAGGCAATGACAGCTTCCACACTCCATGCTTTCCACAAGTGTTCGGATTATGGACAGTGGTATTTTCTTCCACACTGCTTGGAAGAAGACTTGTAAGTTCTTTCGCAGATTTTGTACGATTGGTAAATTCGCCAATCCAACTCGTTCCAGATGTTCTTTACAGAATTCAAGTCCGGACTTTGGACATAGGAGTTTAGTTTATTTTCTCCATTCCCATCACACTAATCCATGGTGGACTCAACATGACAAATAGTGATGTAATTCTTGGGAAAATATTGATTCAACCTTTAAATTTGCCACAGCGCAGGATTGCAATTTGCCATATATCTATATATATATATATAATGTAATAATAAAAATTAAACAACCATAAAAGTATTAATTAAAACCCATTACCGGAGTAATCAAAAATTAAACCGAAACTAATTATGTCAGAATTGAAATTAAAATTTAATTCAGAATTAAACAACAAAAAGTCAACAAAAATAAAAGCTAAATTAAATAAAACTCATTTATGAAACAAATTTAAATTAATATAATTAAGTAAAAGAAAGAGAAGAAAAACAAATATCTTATTTTGAATTCTTTCCTTGTGGGGGACCCTTGAAACAGTCTTCATGCCGGATTCTTTTTCTATTTGTAGTAATTTTGATTATGTAGTATTCCTTCTTACTTAGCTTATTTTGTTAACACACGCGTACACACATATGAGGGCTGTGATGACTAAGCAATAACATGTCCGATTGATACTTTGGAATTCAACGGTTGATAATGTAGTGAGGCTAATGTTGAACAAATGCTGATGACTCATTTACATGATGGAATAGATAATCAGGTTCGTCTTTTAACATGCGAGTTCGTCTTTTAGACATGCGTCGCCATTTCGTCTTGTCATTTCACATACGTCTATCTGTTTTGGCACGTCGTAATCATCTTGCTTCGTCTAAGCATCAACTGCACTTTGCTCACGTTTTCTCCACCAGAGGGCTGCTTAGTGACTGGAAGTGGGATCATAGGCGTCACTTAATGGCGGGAAGGGGAGTCACAGGCGTCACTCAGTGGAGGGAAGTGAGATGAAATGCGTCACTCAATGGAGGGAAGTGAGATGAAATGCGTCACTCAATGGCGGGAAGTGAGGTCACAGGGTTGACTTCATGGTAGGAAGTGATATAATTGGCACCACACACACACACACACACACACACACACACACACACACACACACAC
>JAPMOQ010014769.1:2235748-2265549 GCA_026543055.1 Argiope trifasciata
CACACACACACACACACACACACACACACACACACACACACACACACACACACACACACATATATATATATATATATAATTCCCTGAACCCCAAACTGTTTCTTCCAGAATCCTGACCACTATCTTCCCCGACGTGCTGGAGACGCTGACGGCGGTGGAGACGAACCGGGTCTTCTGGGAGCGCATGAGGGACGTGTACAAGCGGCGCTACAGTAACAGCACTTCCTCCCTCGACATGTTCGAAGATGAGAGCCTCGAGCAGGAGGTCCTGGCATTGGGATGCGACTCTGACGAGGCACCCCTTGCCTGACTCCGACCCTCCGTTTCGTTAGAGTGTACACGCAGCGGAATTTCCTTCTCCAACACCCCAGTTGAAAAGCTTTTTGACTGCAAAGCCAAGGAGGGAAGGAATGGCCCGTTGAGAGAAGAAAAGCGTATCAAATTTGTTTGTTTTTATTGGTGATAAGAAATGTACGTTTCTGGGAGGAATATCGATGAAATGTGATCTGAAAGTCGAAAGAAACGCTACTTCTCTTTTTGTTGGATATATGCAATAAGTCCGGCAGGATTCAGTGGTTTCAGTTCCTGTTGAGGTGTTCAGAATACGTTTGCTGAGCCAATATTCCGTACACGGATTTTCTAATTTATTTATTTGAATGAAAAATTTTTATCGTTTTTTTCAGCCTTTCATTTATCAATGGATTCTTTCCAGTCGCTCTTTAGTATTCACATTTTAATGAAGAAGTGTGGCGACGGTGTTTGGCTGGAATTATGCCAATGGGTGGGTTTATTACACCAAGAATCGAACCTGCGATGTTTGGGTTTGAAGTCCAGTCACTTATCCATTCGACAAAAGGGATCGCTCCTGTCTAGCTGCTGTTTCCGGCTTAGTAAGATGTCACCACACTTATAATAGCCTGTTGTACATGTGTAGACATATATTACATAGCGTTCACGTTGATGACTATAATTTCGAGGGATCTGACTACTTTCATACAATCACACATTATAAATAAAGATAAATAATATATGAGATAAATGAATTCTTTAATTCTCTCGTGTCTAGCGGCTGTTACTGGCTTATTAAGATGTCACCAAACTCAGAAAATGTACTGAAACGCTCTCTTCGCTTGCCATAATACTTGGCGATATAAATAGTCGTTCTTGTACATAGACTCACTGGTAGGGGAGTATTGTAGGGACATCTTAATAAGCCAGTAACAGCTACTAGACACGAGCGATCGCTTTTGTCGAATGGACAAGTGACTGGACTTGGCAGGTTCGCTTGTTGGCGGAATACAGCCTCTACATTGGCACAATTTCAGCCAAACACCATCGCCACAGAAGTACCCATGTCTAAAAAAAAACAATTTCAGCAATATATTACTCATAGTTGGTATATTTTATTTTTATTTTAGAACTTGTTGTAAATAATTCATGTTGGAACACTACTACAATAATTGTTGAAGCTTACAGAAATCAATACGAAAAATAAGTATTTCGTGTAAAAAGTCGAAAAATTCTAAAATGATTTTTTAATTCAGAGGAGAAAAAGACTAATCTGACATCTTCCACAGAAACAACTAACCGAATAAAATTATTATTAATTTCAAATTTATGGACATGCCTAACAAAAGTTTATTACAATTGTGTTTATAAAGAATGAAGGAATGGATTTATTAGTTTTCGATTAAAATTTCCGTTAAACTGGAAGACTCTTATTAAAGAAATGAATGCTTACTAATTAGGAAACGTATCTATTACTAATTCATCAATTTCTTGAATATTATATGTTGTTTTTTAAAAAAAGAATTACTTTATGGAGAAATTATGCATTTAACGCAGAGTGTCCCATAAAATATGCGGAGTCTAATATTTACAGATTTGTAAAAAACACGTCATGATGAGTATTTTGAGTCCCTGAATATAGCGTTATATTCCAATTAAGTTTAGTTTAGTTATATTATCGTCCCATTTTAAAGCAACACTAGGGATGTGTTGGGACGGACCTCGACATTTTCAACCACGGTCAGATGACGAGGACGACACCTGAGCTGCCAACCCCCTCTGCACACCACACCACACCAGAGGGAGAACGTTTGGTCAGACAGATTTGACGTGCAAGAGACCTCCTTACACGATGGTTCTTCGGTGGAAGCGAGGCTCGAATCCGAAACATTCTGGTTCCGAAGCCGAGACCTTACCACCAGGCCATCGCTGCCCGAGTCCAATTAAGACGTGAAGCTTGTGTGGTGAAAACTTCAAGAAATGGGACAAAAAAAAGGAAAATCAATATTAAGAGCTTTGAACTTCAACCGAATTTTGAAATGTCGTTTTTTCGAACAAATGACGTAAAAAAAAACTGGAATCGTTCGCAACTGTAACTCTGTAATTTTCTGTACAATATCTGTTGCAATTTCCCTGACTTAGGTTTCAATTGCTGCTTTCAAGTCGTACAATGTTGAGAACTGTGTGAGATTACATTGTGTCTTTCAGACATCTCTGAAAAAAGTGATAGGTTTAAGATCTGGAGAGTAAAGTGGCCACTCTGTACCTTTGCCTGTTTTCGTAATTCAACAGTTTGTTTGTTGATAAATCCTTGGAGGATGGAAGTTCAATTCATCATTGGACCCAATGCAATTCAAATCAATTTCGCAACATTCAACCTTTTTAACCATCGTGTTGGCAAAATTAAGGCGACACAGTAGCTCAAATTTTTTTTCTTCCAATTTTAGTGTTTAAAATTATAGTTTACTTTTATTTACTTTGATATATTATTATTTATTATAGTACTTTTATAGTAATTTATAACTCTTCCGTAAAAAATTTTGAAAAATAATTTAATATTTTAAAAAAATTCACTTTTTTAAAACAAATATTGAACTTTAAAAAAAAAATTAAGGTTTTTTTTAAATATGAAGATTTTTTTCCAAAAATCTTTTTCTAGGTTGTTATTAATATACTGCATAAAACTTAGCATGGATTTTTCTTACCAACAGTATTTATTTCTTTATAATTTTTTGCTGAAAAAAACAAACAAAAAAAATCTGAAAAATGCAGGAATTCTGATTTTTAACATATTTTTAAAAAATTACTACTCACCTTAAAGCCTGATAAGTTTTATAACACGTACTATTTGTGAATATTTTTTAAATATTTCACACTTTTTCTCCATTTTTAAGAAAGCCTTAGGCTTTTGAAATGTAGTTTATAAGCAAAAAACGAATATGGAGAAAATTGCATTTTAAGTTTTATTCATATAAATCATAATATAAAATCGATTCAATTTGCCTGTAACTTTTACAAAATGTGATTCAAATTATTCTTAATTGTTTAAAGTTAAAAAATGCGAAAATGAATGGAAAAAAAATATTTTTATATTGAAGATATATAAAAATAAAAAACTAATGAAAGATAAAAATTTCCAAAATTTTAGCATAAAAATTAATACGCATATCAAAATTCATAAAACGTATATTTCTGCTCTCTTCATTGTTAATTATATTATTCTCCTTGCTACTTCTGCTATTATTTTCGATCGATGGTTGCACCTTTTGAACATTTGATGCAAATGACACTTTGGAGAATCTCATTGAAATTTTGAAACATGCACCAAATGTTTTGCCCTAATACCTCATTTGATGAAAGCCTTTGATAAATTGGCCATATTTTTACCAAAAGAGCTTCTTTTACAGGTGTTTGAATCTGAAAATTGGGCATGTCCATATTGTTTACTCTCCTGTAAAGCATCAAAAATTGTTCTATAACTTTATAAAAAATAAAGCTACTGCTGTGAAATTTCGCAGGCGCATTTAGAATGATTCAATTTATCATATGAGCCAGTAAAAAATTTCGCTATTTTGAGGATTTTTCGAGTACTGTCTGCACGAGTTTCTTTAGTTACTGTGATGCATTGCATCAATACCTCGTTTAATGAAATCCTTTGGTAAATTGGCCATCTTTTTACCACAAGAGCTTCCTTTGTTGGTGTTTGAATCTTAAAAGTGGCCGTGGCAACTTTGTTTACTCATTAAAAATTCTGCCACAACTTAAAAAAAATAAAGCTACGACTCTAAAATTTCGCAGGTGCATTTAGAATGATTCAATTTATCATATGAGCCAGTAAAAGAATTTCGATGTTTTGATGATTTTTCGAGTATTGTGTCGCCTCAAATTTTATTAAAAAATTCGAATCGGTTAACGGTTGATCGATTTTGAATTTTATAAGGTATCAGAGGGGTACGACTCCTCATTATCCCATGCGCCGTGCTTTTGGACATGTCGTGCCCTCTGTCGCACCAAAGTTGATGGACTCGCTTCACGCACATCTTTCATTTTCCCGAACATTAGCTTTCACGAATGTATTCTTTCGCCAGCACATTGTCGCTCTTCCTATATCTTTCGTTCGTTCTTTTGATCGTCGCGTAATAAATGTTGTGGAATCAGAAGGTTGCGTGCTCAAATCACGTCACCAACTTGTCATGCCAGCTAATTTGCCCTAGACATTAACGTATTTAACCTAGATTTCATATCGCATCGGAACTGGCCAGCAAAGTGACGACCATTATATGGGAATTAAAAAAAACACTTTCTTATCCATAACACAATTTATTCCTTTTTTTATTTTTTGGAATTGGGAAATCTAAATATAAGAGATGATGATGCCAACACTTCAAAGGAAACAGTAACAAAAATGGGTGTTGCCAACACTTTAAAGGAAACAATAACAAAAAGGGGTGTTGTCACCACTTTTTAAATTATTAATTTAAAAAACATTATTTGCAATAAAATACAGCGCTATTTAACAGATTAAATATACATGAAATAATCAAAACTTTAAAAATAACAAAAAGGGGTATTGCCATCAATTTTAAAATATTAATTTAACAAACATTATTTATAATGAAATACAATACTGCTTAACAAATTAAATATACGTGAAATAATGAAAACTTTAAAGGAAAAAAAACTGGGTGTTGCCACAACTTTTTAAAATATTAATTTATAATGATAAATAATAATAATAAATAAAAGAACAAAAATAGTTCCGCAGTGGAGAGCCGCCACAGTCGGTGTTCTAAAATCTTTCGTATGTTCTTTTGATCGTCGTGCTGTGGCGATTGCCGAAATGATTCTTGATATTTTTTTCACCCCAGCAGCTGGTGATTGCAATTCATGATAAGTCAAGATCATGGAAAAACGATAACCAATAGAATATTTACTCTGTTAATTCCTCACACAACACATCGATGGACCCTATTAGTTACTCCTCGTGCCACATCCATTTTCCTAATTATCTCTAATATGTTACTCTTCAAAATAACCGCGCCATGTTAGAAACAGACTTTAAATACAACACACACAGAACAGAACAGCAATAAATATACCAACAGCTCGCGTCACGTGATTGCATTGAGTCACGTGATTACATGGAATCGGGCAATTTGGCGGGAACATGCTCGTTTCAGAATCGCGACGAATACACACATTCCATAGACATTTTTTGGCGAATAACTCGCGACTCCTTTGCATCATACAGGCTTTCTCGCCGTATGTGCTCCTGCAGGAATTTGCCACTTGCAGATAGGCTTTTCCCTACAATCATCTTGGGTATTTAGTTTAGTTACATTCGCTTCCCGTTTTGAAACAACACTAAGGCTATCGTGGGACGGACCTCGTCATTTTGAACAGCGATCAGATGACAAGACCTGAGCTGGCATCACCTCTCTTCACACTACGCCAGTGGGAGGACGTTTGGCCCCGACGGATTTAACGAGCACCAGATCCGCTTACACGACGGTTCTTCGGTGGAATCGGGCTTCGAACCTGCAACCCTCCGGTTCCGAAGCCGAGATCTTTCTATTGTGTTTTAGGAGTAATGAAGATCTGATTTCGAACTCAACATGTTGTAAGAATGCACCCAAAATGCGAGTAATGTTGCACCGTAACTTGGTGCAACCAATCTATGCCATTCAAAATATTGGGAAAACTCATACAGTCCTACGCTTCCTAACCCTAATCCCAGTAAATAATGAATTTGCATTAGCAAAAGCGCCACCAATCGTGAACCTGAAAAAGAGCGAAAGGCCCTTTGGTATTCTAAAGACCTTACTTTATAGGCTACCGTGGCCTTAACCACCTAGGGAAGCTTGCATGCTGGGCGAACGTCTTATGCACCATAATTTGGAATAAAAATTGTTTTCGAAATTAACCTTCTTCGTGCAACTGGACTATGACGCTGTATTCGGCGATCCCACCTGCTACGCATCAAAGTACTCGTCTTGACATATTTTAAGCGAATCTATAAATATGAGATGCTGTACACCTTGAGGAACACCCTGTATTTTTAAATACAGAGCGATACTATTGTTCATCGTTTAAAAAGTCTGAATCAACAGAAGAACGGCTCTAATATTCACTCGTAACATTCTTTGAAATTGTAATTGATTAAAATGCATTTCATTTTAATATCTTAAAAATTACGCCGGAAATTAAAGAAATGGTGAAGGTTATTTCATATCTTTGCTGCATTCTTACAAAACTTCTTTTCCCAAATTTTAACTTTAGTTCAAAAATTGTTTAAAATTTCCCACATTCTGACTGAATTTTAACTTTCCTTCCAACAGACTTCATGCTCTTCTAAGGGGCGTAAAAATTGACGTGGATCAACGAAAAAAAATGGCGCAATATTCTTTTCAGTCCAATTTTCCCCTCATATAAACTTGTTCAAATTTTTAGATATTTTTTGGCTTCAACTCGGAAAAAAAGCAACTTTCTTTGATAACGACGACTTTATATAGGCTTTCTTATGAGAAATAGCTTATGGAAGATTTAATGGAAAATGTATAAGACTTGATTCTGAGGTTGACTGTAATACATTGGATATAGCCTCCAGTCTCCGAAATATATATATTTTAAATTTTGTGTTTCAATGAGATAATTATGTGAAAATATTCTCCTTGAGTAATATGATCGCAGTATAAAGAGAATTAAGTTCATGGTAAAACCTAAAATAAATATTATTTTATGACTTTTCTAATTCCAATTATACCTCATAGAAGATTTTAAATCATTGTTTTCAAAACAAAAGTATGAATGTATACACAAAAAAATTAAGATGGATCAGAAATAGTCCGGTATGAATAGTTGTAAATAATGTACTTTACAAAAATGAAGCACAGATTTTTCAGTTTGGATCAACCTAGCCCACAGCCAGACCGATATCTTCTTTCATGGAAAAAAATAACTGAAATTCGATAGGAAAAAAGATCATTTCTTAACACGTTGGCTGCCAACTACGAGATTGCGTTCTTTTCTAAGACCAAATCATATATATTATTAGGTGACACCTTCTCTGCTACAGTTAAAATACAGCAAAGAAGGGGGCATTTCATCATATAGATTGTCCTAATATCAGGTGAAGGCAGTGTCGATGAACGTGTTAACTTACGGTACTATTGACTCGTATAATAAATCTTTCTCTAGAAAATGATATCGGCAATACCGGTGACAAAAAAATGCTTTGCTAGTTAATGTCATGTCAAGTAAAAGAAACACTTGCTACTAGCAGTGAAATATAATTGATTTTTTTCACTCTTCGTCACTATGAAATATTAGAATTTTTTACGTCCTATAGCACAAACAACGAATCTTGCAGCATTACATAACTTTACATACGATCCACGTAACTGAATAAACGCCTTCCTTAGAAAAAGCTTCTTCTTTCACAACTCCTTTTTATGATGTAGAAGCATTTTTTGTTAATTCACCCAGAAAGAGAAGTTTTTTTTTACCAATTCGCTCAAACCAAAAACTTATTCAGTTTCTTTTACACTATTTAGAAGCGTTATTATTCGAAGTAAAGATGGATTCAAAGGAGGCTAGTTATTGCGCGCAATAGAAGATCACGCCTATTTCCTGAAAATCACATGACCATAACGGGACAATGGCAAATAATTGTCTTGTGGAGACAAACCTTGTCCTCGTTGTCTCAACTGTTCACACGAGGACAGTGTCGGGACAACAGCAGAGAGGCAACGATTATGGGCAGTAGTTAGCCACGTATGAACCCACCTTAAGGAATAGGGTTGTGATGATTTTCGATTTATAGAAAAAAAAAATCGATATTTGCGAAAGATTGATTTTTTAGATGCCAATTTTCGAAAAATATCGATATATCGAAGTTATGATAATGAATAAGAGTTAACGATAAATCACGATGTAATAAATCGATAATCACAATTAATTTATATTTTCGATTTCCTTTTGATTACCGGTTAGTGTTTATTTTTGTTGCTTTTCATTCTTGTTGATCTTTAAGCAGAATTTTTGTTAATATTCTATAGATATTATCATATTCTAATATATAAAAGCATTTGTTTCAAACGAAATGTTATGAATTGTAATATGCAGGTAATGCTTTGACATTGACGCCCTTTTTTGAAGGAGGTTTAACGCGATTATTTTCTACCTATTTTTTACAAATATTTTTATTATTAAAATTGAAATTCTTTTTATTTGGTGTCGTTCTGATCGGTCAATATGTTGATGCTATTTATAACGCTATAAATAAATTAAGATGTCACTATATATCGAAAAATATCGATAGGTATTGGACGATATACCTCGATGGTGAAGTTCTGTCATCGCCCAACCTTAGTGAGGAGCACAATTTCTCAAGTATTTCAAAAACTTTATATTTTTGGAATTGCAATATTTCTTAAAAATCTAAGCATTTCAATTGACTTTTCTCTCTTGGCAAGAGTTTTGACAAGGACTTTAAAACTTATATCATACGCTCATATCTTTTGATTCAATAAACATTCCTACAAAATTTGTTATAATATATTTTTGAAAAATCTGACATGATCATTTCTAATTCAACAGAAAATCTATTTTGAAACTCTTGGTGGATCAAAAACATATCAGACATTTTTTTAGCTTGTCATGTAGAATTGTATCGTGATGAAATTCTGTATAAATAAAAATTAAAATATATTCAGATTATGAATTCTTTTGAGAGTTTAAATATTTGGCTGAATGTTCGTTTTACAAATTTGTTAAAGAGCTGTTGAATATTTTAAGTTATTTTGTATGCTTTCAGAAATGAAGATTGAATCTTTTTGGGGCTAGCAATTTTGCTCTATTCAAATTAAAATATTATTATTAAATGTTACAGATTTTTCAAATGTTATTCATATACTATTCAAATGATATTTGATTGCTAAAAACACGGTTTTGTGTGTAAAACATGTTTCTAAACTCTGATTTGAATATTTTTGTTTAAAAAGAATTAGATCGAATACATTGTTTTAAAAATTAAATGCCACATTTAATCCAACATTATAAATATATTTTTAAAAAGAACTTTTATGATCGTTAAAAACTAAACGTATTTCGGAATTATTGAAATATTATCATTTGAAATCATTGAAATAGTCACCTGAAAAATCTGGAACTGATAATTTATGTTTTCAATTCGTTAAAAGTAATAAAGCTACTAATTTTATTAACTATTTTTTGAAATAATAAGTTCATTAAATATATATTTTTCCTGTCAATTGCAGAAGTAGGATGAAGTTTGCCTTATTTATAAAATTTTGTTGTTCTGTATAAAAAATTATAAAATCTTATTTTCATTGTTTGCACATTTAATACTTTTTTTACTATGCATGAAAATGAAATGTTAAAGAAATTAAGGACTGCTGAATCAAATATTTAACTTTCTTTATTTATATGCAAAGGAGTTTTTTTTTTTTAAATTGGGATTTAACTATTTTTTCCCATGTCAAGCAAAATAGGATATCATTCAAACTAAATCCAAACATAGTTTGAACCACGTCAACTGATTCTTTTTATGTAATTAAAAATTACTTTTTTCTTTTTTGAAATTGCTCTTACTTCTTAAAAAATAGACAACCATTTTCTTCACATGAGTTAGTACATTGTCATATTATACTCAAATGTCTACATCCATAGTATCTTTAAGTTGCGGAATATAATATTTCTAATATTATAAATAACATTCTCTTAAAAATGATTTCGCATGAATTTATTTGAAATTTGGTTGACATATATGCTCGCTTAAGAAGACAACCAAATATTTGACTTTCAAAGATTAAAAAAATGGCTCAAAATTTCATCATTGCATTATTTTTAGGATTAACATAATAAAAGTAAAAAAGTAAAGGTTTAAATTTTCTGTATCTGTGTCATTCTACAGGAGACAAACGAAATTAGAAATTCATTATTAAAAAGATATTGCTACATATATCAAAATCTTATATAAATTTTAATTTACAGACAGTATGTATTTCTAATGGATTGTTTTTATTATTTCTGCAATCTTAGTGATTTAAGTTAACTAGATCACACATTTTCCAAAATTATCACATTCCGTTCTTATCGATGATTTTTAACATATGAACTTTTAAAACTGAAATGCAAAACATTTTTAAGTATAATTGAGAAGGATTATAATACATTTCGCAGCAGTTGTCTAGAAATGAAATTTAATTTACAATTGCATTCGCGTTAAAGAGCGTAAAAGTAATAAAATATTTTAAGTGATGGGAAATACTTTATTTGTTTGAACATGCCATTTGTTCTGCAACGAAATTTTGGTAGTTAGTGATATTGTCGAGGAGAGTTTGCTTGTAAGATTTTCATTACGAAAATTCAAATCCTTTGGCAATTCCCCAGCACCTTTCAAACACCGATTGAAAGCAATAATGAGAAATCAAATACTTTTCCTACTCATAACTCATCTGTGTGTCTTGTACTTAGTGTCGAACGAACACTGTTTTACATAAATTATTTTTGTCTTGCGGAAGGTCATTTAAATATTTTTCAGAGCAGGTTGTATTATATACTCTGCTATGTTTGAATCCAAATGTTTACATATTTCTAGTTATGAGTAATATTCTTTGCATTTTATGTATTTACTTTTTCAAATCATAAGAAAAAAAAATGATTTCAATTTTTCTTATGATAAATGTTTTTTTAAGGTATCCGACTACGTTCAAAGGAAACATTTTGGATTTGAAAAAAAAACTGTTTATGATTTTTGATGTATTGTCAAATTATACATACTTTAAATACAAAAAAAAGTAATTGAAAATATATTTTGAGAAATACGAAAAAGTGTAGTAAATTTTAATGAAATTGAACCAAAACGGTTAACACTCTACACAAAATGGTAATGCAGCAATCCAATTTTTTACACAAGTTATAGAATATAATGATGAATGAAATGAGGCAATATCTAATAAAAATATTGAGATGCAAAGAAGTGATGGATAAAAATATACGTATATATGCAATTTATTTCATAAATTCCCTCCTTGATTTTTTAAAAAACACTTATAAATGAAAAAAAGTATTTCACCAACTATAAAACTTTTGGTTCATTTCATTGCTCATATTATTTAAACCTTACACTGAAATGTTTATGCAAATACCTCTGTTAGGTTTTGAGATATGTTAACGCTGGAGAATTTTTATGAAAATGAAATTTAAAGTGAAAGGCAAATTTTAGCTGAAAAATACATTTTGCTTAAAATTCCTCAGGTTAATATGTTAGACCTTTCTTTTTCTAGAAAAAAAAATAAACTGTTTTAGAAAAAGGAAAATCTATACTACAAGAAACAGTATTTTTTTTAAAAAATGCCAATATGATCAATAATTAGTGTTTTCAACGAAGTCGGATACCTTAAAAAATTGCCAAAGCTTCGATACAAATAAATGTGTCATATATCAGTACATTTATCTGGAAACTGTATTCTCATTATCAATGGACGGAAATGAATTTGTAAAATCGACATCATTGTTTCTTTCAGTTTCGAAGACGCTCTGTTCTGCACAGTGAGATACTCGATGTTCGTCATTTTAATTCTACTACTTGTGCATGTGAACATAGTTTGTGAATGTACTGTGAATACAAATAGATGAAAACCATTCATTTGTTATTGTTATGTAAAAAATTGTACAAAGTGATGTATAAAGTAATTTAATTTATTTCTGAAGCTGCCTCTTTTCTTTTTTTTCTATTAATACATTATGAAAGATTCACCTGAACATTTATATAGGAAAGGATATTGAAAAAGGATATATACCTTTTGAAAAAAGGATATACATCTATACTTATAATAAAGCTCAATGTGTGCGTGTGTGTGTGTGTTGGCGCTCTACAGGCCAGACCGTTTGACTTACAGATACCAAATTTGGTACATGTATACCTTGGAGGTAGGGAATGTGCACCTCGGAGCCCTTTTTTCGAATTTATAATTAGAATTTAAATTAATTAAAATTTAAGCGAAATTTCGACGTTTTTCCGCTATAACTTCCGAAAATATTATCGGATAAACATGATTTTAACATCAATTTAAAGATAAAACTATTAGCTTTCTAATAGTATCAGTATTTTAACATTTAACTTAAGCTTCTATTTGTAATGAATTTTTAAAGAAGCATTTCAACAATATATTTCGGACAAAACAATAAAATTTAATCTGCAGGAGCACGTTACGAGTGGAAGGGGAAAAATTATCTTTTATCAATAGGTTTCCATCAGATAGATAAAAACTCAAATTAAAAAAATAAATAATTATTGCAAATTAAACATTTAAAAATGCAATTTTCAGCACGTGTCTGCATGAAAGGAAATAAATATGAAATATGTTTTTCTCTTTTTAAAAAAAGAAAATGCAAAGAATTTTTTGTAACTTTTACAATATTATTAATTAAATAAATCAGCTTTGTTTAATAATAGAAATACATCTATAAAAAAGTCTAAATGAAGTAAATAGCTGCATAGTATGTAGCACAAGTCTATAAATGCTTTAAAAAATGAAGAATATTTAGCTTTTAATTAAAAAGAGATGAACTTGTGATATCAGTGTTTTAATGTATAACTCAAGCTTCTATTTTTAACGAATTTTTAAAGAAATATTTTAACCATGTTTTTTTGAGCACGTGACTGGATAAAATAAAAGAAAACAATGCCGGAAGTTTAAATAAAAAAAACTATCATCGCAAATCAAATCTAAAGAAATACGACTTTCAGCATGTGACTGGATAAAATAACATAAATATAAAATGAGATATCTTCTAAAAAAATAAATGCAAGGCAATGGATTCTATGATCGTTTGCAATATCTATATCATTAATTCTATAAATTATCTTTATTTACAGTAAACCTGGTTGAATTTAGACAAGATATGCATTGACATCCCGACTTAATGGCATATTTCTATAATCGTTTGTAATATCTGTATCATTAATTCAATAATTTTTCCCCTTTTTCGCTATCTTTAAAAAACTTATTTAACATTTTGGCAACATCACCGAAAACAAAATTTTTAATATTTTGGAAGCATAATCGATAAATTGTTAGAGCATTAAACTCAAACAGTTTTTTCGAATAAAGTTACCGACTCTTTAACTACTAATAACTGAATCTTTTAACTTTAACTATTTCTTAAATTTTGGATAATGAATATGTGATTTAATTGAAAATTTTAGAACGCATTACTCATGGCGAACCAGCTGGTCGCCAAAGGCGGCTAGTTGGATATAAATAACGGATGTACACCTGTATAGGAAAAGACCAGGACAAGGGTAAAAACTGTTCCAACAAGCAATTTGACCAATTTTGTCCACTTCAGATTACTTTTTTGCTTTATACATTGAAAGTCATTTGTCTTTGAATTCAATAAAAGACTAATTGATGTATATTTTTGATGATGATGTGTCCGTGTTTCCACGGAAAAGGGGCTGCAGTAGCTTCTGAGGGTAAAGATCCCTGAGCACTCATGGAGCAGAAGTCTGACTTCTAGCTTATATGACTATGACACACACACATTCGCTTGCACAACCCTGTTTTATAAGTGGGCACATTTATACATCCCACAGATTGAACACATAACAACCATGCCCGAACCGAGACGACACGCTACAGCTATGCCAGAACGCCAGCGATGTATATTTTTCAAATTACCTTATTTTTGTCTTTAATCCATTATCAAAGATTTCTATCGAGTGTCCCACAAGGTATTCTGTGTTTTATATTTATTGGTTCGGATAGAAAGCGTCAAGACGAGTATTTTGATGTTAAACATGCTGGGCCTTCAAATATAGCGTCATAGTCTAATTAAGAGTGAAGCTTTGATTATAAAAACTTTAAGAAATATAAAAAAAATTCAAGTGAAAATCGATGTTTTTTGAAAATACAACAGATTTCCAAATTAGTTTAATTATAACGTCCCTTTTTGAAGAGACACTAGGGCTATTTTGGGACGAACCTCATCACTTTCCACGGATGACACCTGAGCTGGTACCCTCCTCTCCAAACTTCAATACCACACCATCGGGATAACGTTTGGTCCCGACTGGTTTAGCGTGCTCCTTACCCGCTTACACGCTGGTTCTTCGGCAGAATCGGGACTCGAACGTGAAACCCTCCTGCTCCGAAGCCAAGATCTTACCATCAGGCCACTGTCACCCCGTCAGATTTCCAAAATGTCGGCCATTTGAGCAAATTACATGGCTAAGTCTGGAATCGAAGTTCCAATTCTTCAATGGCTGCCAAGTCGTCCAGTGTTGAGGGCTGTAGATATACTCTGCATCTTTCAGACATCACATAGGCATTAAGATACGGGGAGTAAAGTGACCCCTCTATACCATTACCTGTTTTCGTACTGGAATCTAACCCGACCAGTCTATTGTGAAAAAGGTCCGCTAAGAGATCGAAGTTTTGCTGCGCCAGAGAGATCTAGCACCATTTTGTACAAATCAACAATCGCCTATCTTGTTTATTTCATGCAAGAATGAAACCTTAGCGAGTTACGCTCAATTCATTCTCATCAGTCCTGTTTTATATCCTTATCTGTCGCAGCGGGAAGTCATACTAATGACTCTCTGGCACATCCGAAGGCCACGGAAAAATTACTGAAGGACTGGACCACCCCTACAGCAAGACTGGTGGGATCAATGTTTGAGTCCAAAAGACCATCGCTGGCCACTGTACAACCTTCCCCAAAGGAAGTGCATCACGTCATCAATGTGAGAAGCCAGATCTCCCAACTTTAGCGTACCCACCGGGTTGGCAAGATCCAACCACTATACCGGAACCATCTCAATTACGTGGAGTTCCTGATTTCATAGAATATCTGAAATTGCAACAAAATTTACAAATCGGGAGTTTTAACACGTTGAATAGTTTTAGCGACAATATTAGGAATACTAATTACTTTGAATGTGCAATCATCATCTTCACTGGAATCTTGATCTGAAACAAACCAGAATTGCATGTAGTTGAGTGTTTCTGGGTTCACCCCTTTTGCTGGGCAAAGAATGGCAATTTTTCAGACTTACTGATTTCCAAGGAATAAATTCTATGAAATGGTCTCAATTTTCCCCCCTTGAGCTGTTCTCACTCTGTCGACTCTAAAATGTCCTTTTTCTTCTTCTTCTTGCATACAGCCGACCACCCCGTCACCACTGAACATAGCAGTATCGACAGTATTTGTTAGGTCGACTGCTGAATAAGTAGTGTCCAGCCCTACATGGACCGATCAGTCAAACTAGCATTTTTTTCGGGGCAGTAAATGACTGTTTTCCTCCCCATCTGCACTCTCTCAAACAGTTGTAATGAAACTGTTCATCTTTGACATCCTATCCTTCAGAGTTTTGAGATGACCATCAGTACTGTACTTAAGTCATTATTTACAATCTTCAGGTTTTTCCTTCACTCTGAGACCTCTTTACATTTCAGAAAACCGTTCCAATTTCGAGACGAATGCATTTATTTTCCTGTGTTCTTCCAAATCTTTGCAAATTTGTAGAAACCTCCCATGTCCAGATATTATGTGGACTATAAGTGGATGGTATTTTTATTTCCGGATTAGGAATAAAGTTATTCGAAAATTATTCTTCCTTTTTTGGACATATACCATCTGTCAAACCATTGTAGTTTCATCTCTTCTCTCAATTCCCCTTTTAAGATACCGCTTGATTCGGGGACAATTATATCAACGCTCTCTTTCTGTGTCATCAACTTCGCATACATGTGATTAGAAAGTGACGCTATATTTCGGGGCCCCACGTGGTATTAATCAACATCAGCCGAGTTTTTTCACACAAGAGTAAGTTGAACAGTTATTTTAAAAAAATATTATTCTTCTCCAACTTCTCTTGGTGTAAAAACATCTGTAATATCCAGGACTATTATTAAGATTTTTCTATCAGATGTATTAAATCCTTCTTCAGTCAGACTTAAAATAAAATTCCTTCCACTAGATCATTTATATTTAAGTAGAATAATATTCTATGCAAAAATATTTGTAACAAATTTGACTCTGATCGCGAGCAAATTTTGATATATATGTACTAAAAACTATCAAATTATGGCAAATAAAAAATAAACCTAACCCAAAACGATACATTTAAAAGTATAAGCATATAGGATAAATATGTAACGTGAATAAATATGTAACATTAATAGCAAAAACACAAAATTAACGTAAAAACAATTTATTTACATTGCATACCCAAAATAAAACGAAACAGCTAATCAAGTCAGGTCAAATGCATTTTATTGGTGGATAGAGATAGAGATAGCTATAACAGTATTATGCACATCATTTTTAAACTTTTAATTTGATGGGAAACACAATTTTCAACAATCACGCACGAGCTTTTAAAGCTAGTTGGCGTAACGCAATGTAGATTAGAAATTTTTTATTTCATTTATTCGGCTTTCTTTTCATTTAAAAGTATTTCCGAATGAATCTGAAAGGTCTATTCATGAACAACATTTGATTTTAAATACATCAAACACTAAAAAAATAAATAGTATCGTTTGAAATAATCCATCGAAATTCTACCAATCTTAACCTCATTTCTGTTGGGGAAAAAAAACCTGGAGACTTACTCATCTTTGGCGGAATTCAATCTCAGCTTTTTGGCAAGCAAGGTAGTTTTTAATGAATAAAACATGCACCACTCCCTGAACCGGAATAAAAAGTAGCCTATATTCTATTCCTGGCTATAATCTATCTCTTTGTGAAATGTCATCCCATTCCGTTCTGATGTGATGTAGTAACAAACATCCATCCATTCGTCCAAACTTTCACATATAATATTAGTATAGATTAATAAAAGAACAAAATGAAATAAAAAAATATCAGTTAAGAATAAGAAAATTCAACAGGTGTCAATAATAAATTGACAAATCTTTGCAGGAGCACTTCTGGTGGAAACAAGTGGATGAAATTCTGGAAGACATTTTATATGAATGGCTTAGAGAGCCAGTCTTAGGTTCTGTCTTGCTCCGGCAAACTTGGAACACAGAAGGAGCACATGTCCAACATTTTCCTCGCCAACAATGTCACAATTAAATTTATATAGGTAGCTTTTAAAGTCGCCATGGCCAATTGGGTTATTCTACAATTTGTATAAAAATGATGGCATGGCATAGTGAATTTGTGCATTGGAAACAAGAATGGATCTGAAAGAGAGGAGGAAGATGATGCAATCTTGAATGTTTCGATAGTTCTATAAATAAATCGCCCTCGATCACATGAAGAAATGAATATGTTATAAGAAATGAGCGGTTTATAATTTCTGATTATTAAATTTGGATAGCATTTTGTACAGTAAAATATAGAAAAATACCCCCCCCCCTCTTCCTTTAGCTAAACTAAAATAAAGGAAGAAATTTTTTCAATTAAAATAGCCGACTACTTTCAAAGGATATTCTTTGAAAAATTGGTTTTTTTTAAAAACTATTTTTATTTTTAGGTGTGCTGTCAATTATGAAAACTATAAATACAAAAAAATTATTCCAAAATATAATATATTTTGAGAAATAAGAAAATGTATGGCAAATTTTAATGAAATTTAATCAACACGGTAACACTCTACAAAAAATTGTAATGCAAGCAATTTTTTTTCTTTATACACAAGTTATAGAATATAATGGCGAATGAAATGAATCAAAATCTTTAAAAAAATCTTGAGATGAAAAGAAATTATGGGTGAAAATACACATATATATGCATTTTTTCCATACATTCACAGCTTATTTTTTCTAAAAAAAACGCCTATAAATAAAAAAGTATTTCAACTGCAATAAAATTTTTGGTTCATTTCATTGCCTATATTATTTTAAACACACGCCGAAATTTTCATGTAAATACCTCCATTAGTTTTTGAGATAACATGTAAAGTGTGGAAAATTTTCATGGAAATTAAATTTTTGAGAAAATTGTAGTTAAAAACAAATATAAACTAACAAATATGGTTTTGCTTTAAATTCCCCTGCATGGTAGGTCAGGCCTTCCTTATTCTAGAAACGATAAACAGTTTTGGAAAGAGGAAAGTCTGAACTGCAAGAAATAATAAATTTGCCAATGTAGTCGATAACCAGTGTTTTTAACGTAGTCGGATACCTTAAACCAAAGAAAGTTTTAGGTGAATTAAAAATCCTTCTTCCTCTTATATACAGCCGACCACCCCGCCACCGCTGAACGTAGCAGTAAGGACAGAATTAATTAAAATGCTTTATTTCAAATAAAATTAATTTGATACGAATATTTATTTATTATTTGTTTGTATAATCAATATTTCAGGAAGAAACCGACTTAGGCAGTTTTTTAAAATCTGATTAATCTTTTTTAAGTAATCTGATTCCATGTTTATCAGCTGCCGAGATATCAAGTCAAAACATATGCATTTTTTATCACTTTGCTTAGTTTCTAAATGCGTGTCTACAAACACTACTATCACATTTCATGAAAGTTAAATTTGAAACACAAACACATTTAGAAATTCTCGAAGTGAGTTTGATGTTAATATCATGACACATCTCTTTCAAGCAATAGTGTGATGAATTTTTCTAATCTGCTCTTATTAATCTATTCAGAGCACTTGGTTATCGCATTTAAATAGGATTTCTAGTAATTCATGACATTATTTTGCGTCTGTGTCACAAAAGTTTGTGACTACGTATTATTTTACCTTTTAGTTTTGTATAAAAATTAGAACTGATACTTCATTTTAACTTTTTCATTGAGGTATTCTTTACAATCATTTATGTAAATTGACCTACTGTTAAAAACAAAGATCATTAACCACTAAAAATAAATTTAAGATATCCGACTAACATAAGAAAACTGGTTGTCTAAAACACAAGCGACTTTTTAAAAAATTGTTAATTCTTGTAATTCAGACTTTCCTCTTCGCAAAAGTTTATCTTTTTTGGGAAAAGGATGGCCTGATCCATCATCCAGGGTCATATATTTTTATAAGCTAAAGTTTGTCTTCAATTTTAATTTTTATAATAATTCTCCACTGTTAATATGATACCTCAAAAACTAATAGAGGTATTCACATAAAAATGTCAGCGTGTGTTTTAAATGACATGGGCACTGAAATGAACCAAAAGTTTTATTGTCGAAGGAATACTTTTTCATTTATAGATCTTCTGAAAAAATGTTTAGAAATTTTTAGGAAAAAGGCATATATACGTATGTTTTTAATCATGATTCCAATATTCTTTTAGATTTTGGTTCATTTCATTCATTATTATATTCTGTAACTTGTGTACAAAGAAAAACAGGAATGCTGCATTGCGATTTTTTTGTAAAGTGTTAACTGTTTTGTTTAATTCTCTACACATTTTCTTATTTCTCAAAATATATTATATTTTCAAGCATATATATTTTATTTTTAATGTTTATAATTGACAATACATCTAAAAATAATAAATAATTCTTTAAAAATCCACTTTTTAAAAATTTTTTCTTTGAACGTTGGCGGATACCTTAAATTTGGCTCGTGCTATTAAATATCAAATGAATTTTATTTGGAGACTTTTTAACATTTCATGCTATGTATTAATTATTTTTTTGCTATTTTAACTGAGGTAATAAAATTTAAAATGAGGATATAAAACGCTGAAAATGATGTTGCTTCGAATTTTAAATTTTTTTCGTAGTGCTGAATGTGCTTAAAAATCACATTATTAAAAGGCATGTATCTTATATACATTTAGGACCTCTCACACTATTGAAAGTGAATCAGAGTCAAATGATTTTATAACGTGCGAATCAGGTTCTTAGGTATTTTAACACTTTGCTGACTGGTGACGAGTTAACTGCTCATTGCACTCGCATAATAAAGTTAAAATTTTAATTTACTTCTATTTCAATTTATGACACCCAGGGCGATATATAATATTGTAAAAGCATGGTGTATCGTGTTGAGGTGTGTCTGCTTTGTAACAAAAAATATTGCTTTTCTTGGTATTTAGGTTTTTATCGCAATTTTAGAATAATCTCAAAATTCATCCACGACGGAATTTATCGGCGAAGAATTTCTGAATGAATAATACGCTGATACTTTATCTGATTGTCCAAGGGATTTTGAAATATATTCACTGGCAATAACCACTTGCGTAAAACCAAATCCAACTGGAAGATGTATAGTATGCTCTTCAAAAGGATAGCGTAGCGAAACGAGATATATGGGCAAAACCTCTTACGTACCATTACACGCAGGGTATTGCCATACAGTATATCATACAAAAATGTTATTAAAAATTATATCAAAAAATATGTTAAATATTTGACTCTAATAATTTCAGATTACATTATGTATTTTGTAATTAACTGTCTATTTTTATTATCTATGTTTTTGCAAGTTGTGTTTTCAAAACTGGCAACGTTGTTGTTATTGTCATGGAGTTAGTGAATGTGTTTTGCTTTCGTTTTTGAGTTTGGTTCAATGATTACAGTTTTTCATATAATAAAAACGGCATTTATTGTCGGTAAAAAGAGTTTTTTATTTAGAGTATGAGTACGAAGATCATTTAAACTATTAGAGTAAAAAGTTAGAGATGAATTTCTGAACAAATATGTCCAAAGTTTAATTTTATTTCATTCAGCATAAATAATTTTTTTAAAGTTTATTTAGAATGTTTTACTCTCATATTCAATTACAAAATAGTAGAAGGTGACATTGAAATAGCTGCTGTGTAAAAGTCCTGACGAACAAAGTATTAATTGTAGCCTTTATGAACTTTTAAACTTTTGATCTTGACTTTTCCCCCGGCACATTATCTCGTAAAGCACTTGATTTCCAGCTTATGTACTGAACTACGCATTTGCATTAGTATTGGAACACCTGAAGGTATTTCTCGGAAATATGATGGTTGGTTGGTTAATTTAATTTTAATGGCTCAAGAGCCAAAAGTAGGCTATATTGCGCCAATCATATGGTTTGAGATGGCAACATAACATTTGTTGAAATAGTGAAGGCATATTAAAAAATAAAGTCGGTAAAACGGCAGCCATCAAAACATGAGAGACTAGTCAGATAAAACATGTGCATTGTTGAAGAACAGATATATAAAAGGATAAAACCCAATAGCCGTTAAAAAGTTACAAAATGTACTGATGGAGAGGTTCTCCCACTCATTCTCGTAAGTTAAGTTAAGTTGAGTTACAATATATCATGCAATGTGAATTAAAGTTTGAGCACTCAGCTAGGATACGCGTAATAGTAAAATCAACATAACACGATAAGCACCTAGCTGCTCTCTCACCGAATAATAGATATTTGTGAGTAAAGCGAGCCAGTTTCACATCGGCATTTCTTATATACACAGTGGGCCATGAATGAATGTGCTGTTTAATGAAATATAACTTATTATGAGTTTCCAGGCCTCAAGATTCCTGCCAAAGTGAATGGATGTAAAGAGTGATTTTGAGTTTTGCATGTCGGTATGGAATTGATGTCCACCATACACTAGAAGCTGCTTCGGAAATATGAGATATAATGATGGCACTTTCAGGAAGTCTGATTCAATTCCTTTTTGTATTCAAACTAAGTACATAACATTTGTTTTATTATTGGGATGTTGAATAAGTTCTCGCTGTTTCCAAACGGATGACGTTCCCAGAACTGATTCCGTCAGTTCATGATAGTGACAAATTTATTTACAAATTCTATAAGCAATTTTGAAATTTAGCGTATGCTATTTCGTGGAAGTGCACACAATTTTATCTTTCATTGCGTTAAATATATCAAATTTCGTACCAAAAAAAGATTATTTGCAGGGAATTTTACTGGACTATTTTATTTGATAAAATCTGCAGTTGAAGTTTGCAGAATTCTCGTCGAGACGTGCGACTCTGCTCTGTCCGAAACAAGAGTTTGGCTTAGACGCTTTAAAAATAATGAATTTGAAGACAAAGAATACTCTGAGGCACAGAAGAAGTTTTAAGACAAACTATTCGAACATTACTTCGAGAAGACTCGGATCAAACACTAGCTGATTTTGCAGAATCATTAGAAGTGGATCACACAGCAGTTTCGAAACGTTTGAGAGCATTAGGAATGATTCAAAAGCAAGGTCATTGGTTGTATTATGAGTTGAAATCAAGAGACGTCGAACGACGTCTTTTCACTTGCGAACAACTGTTTCAACGGAATAAAACGAAGGCATTTTTGTATCATATCGTAACTTGTGAGGAAAAATCGTTTAGTAAACCTGGCCATATATCAACATCTTTAGCAAAGTCGAATATCCATGGTTCCAAAATTCTGCTCTGCCTTTGGCGGGATAAGATGGGTATAGTTTATTATGAACAGAGCAAACCAAAAGTGAAACAATCAAGGATGGCTACAGATACAAATAGAGCAATTAAGTCGATAATTGAAGGAAAAGAGGGCATTGTATTAGCAGACACTACAAGGTCATTTCTGAAGCAACGGCAACGCTTGGTTGAACTTGTAAAAACCTACTTGAAAATGCTTAAGTGGTAAGTCCTACCCCACCCACCGTATTCACCGGACATTGCCCCTTTCGATTATATTTTAAGAAATCTTGAATAGAATATTAAAACAGAGATTTTGATTAAACTTTCAAAATTTTTTATGAACCATGCGACTTTCTATGAACCCTATGTTTTCATATACCTTGTAGTTGGCGCTGCATCATTAGAAATGGTTTTAGTGCCAGTAAATTCCATCAAACCTGAACCCAAACCCATACCCCTTTCGACTATCACCTGTTCCGGTCAATAACATATGAAGATGCCAAAAATTGGATCGACACTTGGATAACCTCTAAGGACGTTTTTTCGACGTGGAATTCATAAGCTCCCAGAAAGATGGAGAAGAGCAGTGGCTAGCGATGAATAATATTTTCGGGAACATGCTCTCTAATTATCTCCCTCATCATCCCGATATTAATACATCTTATTTCAAAACCAATACAGGGATATTTTAGAAAGGACCTCGGATGACAAGGAATACATATAAGAAAGCTTTTTAAACTTAGATTCAAAATTTCAAACTTTATATTAGTGGGATGACCTCGAATCACATTGAAATTTTTATGCGATATGTCCAAACATTTTATAAAAAACATCGAACCTTTTTGAAAACAACAATTGACAGCAATTACAATACATATGTTGAAGTTATACTCCGCTTTACTTGATACTAGCTGGTACCCGGCGAGCATTGCTGCCACCGAAAAAATAATATTAAGCGCAATAAATTAATAATTTGACAGTGTATTATCGAAATAGGATGAACGGTGCGACAGTATATAAAATACGAAAAATGTCCTTTTTTAATAAATTATATTTGTATATTCTTTAAGAATTGTAAAACTTGGTGTTCTTTCAGAATGGTAATGAAAGAAACTAATTGTTGTATCTCTTGACTCGTTTTATATTCGTTCGGAATTCACAAGGTTAATTTTAGAAAATATTAAATTTCAAAAGTCATTACACATAGAAAATACATTTAAGCCATAAAATTACCAATATAGTTGAAAAGACAATTTTTTGAAAATTGAGATGGTTCGGAATTATTTGTACTATCATATTTTTGGAAGTTCATGGGAAAATCGCTAAAAGTTATTTAAAATTTAAAACTCGCAGGATTAGTCTCCCCTAAACTATCTCGCATAATCTGTAGCAAAGTTGTTGCCACTGAAAATGACTTGCATGACATTTGTGTTCAATAGCTATATAATATCAACCTTCCACTTGAATTTAGAATTTCTATAGAATCTATTGCGTCTCCTCGGTCACTTATTTGGAGATTAATCCTTGGTAAAAAGACACGGCTGAGATTCAAATTTTTTTTTAAATTTTAGATAATTGCACTATGCCTATAACCATCCCGTAGGTGTAAGCAATAAGCTGACCCAGTTTCATCGCAATCAGATGAGTGGTTTAGGTAGGCATAAGACGCATACAAACAAACATTCATTTTTATTTATAGAGATTTCAACTGCATATCTTAGATAATAATTATTATTCAAGAATATTTCTTTTGAACGGTAGTACAAATAACTCTGCGAGTTGCTGAAAAATTCAAGTTTCCAAAAATAAATCATGTGCAGTACGAGAAATCTTTTGGAGTGAGACTCTGGAAGGGTCTCCCTTTTCTGTCTTCAGGAGCTGCGCAGTTGCCTTTCAATGTTCCTCGATATCTGGACATGTACCAACGCAGGCTGCAATCGCACACCACAGGATTATCTGCGGAAGAGAGGAAAAATTTACCTATAATTTCATAACAAAAAAATTGGCGAACATTGTAGTGAATTTTTTTAATCAGGTATTTTTATCAAGAACCATTCTTATAACACATTGTATGCGGGACACGTATTAATACGTTTTCTCACGATTGGTACTAGAGCGCGTGTCACGTACTAGAACGGGTTAGTGTAACAACATGGTTTGTGTGTGGGTACAAAAATAACGATATGAACAGGAAAGCGAATGCTCTTGTCTACTGCATAGATTCCAGAAACATGGAGAAAAATAAAAACAAATTTTGACATCAGTCGATGCGGAACGGGAAGGTGGATTTAAAAAATCAATTTAGATTTAAAATTCCCTTTTTATTGATCCTTGCGAAAATGAGTGAATTTTGCCTCTTCATAGAGGAAAATGCTTTGAACGTTACCGCACTGTAAAACATGATTAGTCTTATGACGGCTCTTTTTTCTAATGTAAAAATGTTTATATATAACGTCATTCGAAAAAATGAAAGCTATATACTACTATTTCTATTTGATTTTTCCTATTTACGATACTATTATCAATTTATTAAACTAAAAAATATATTTTTTGTTTACAAAAATCTTATGGCTGTTATTTATATATTTCTATTTATATATTTGTTTATATACACTGATGGAAAAAAAATCCCAACACCAAGAAAAAATTATTGTACAGTAATGACATTTTAGGAATACATTTGTCTAGGTAACATATTTAATTGATTAAAGTTTCAAGATCCCAGGTTGAGCCATTCGCGAGAAGAGCCATTTCAAATGTGAAATGTTGGTACATTAGTAACCGGTGTAACCGCCAGAACATTGAATACAAGCATGCTCTGAACAGGGCGTCTGGTTCGAAGCTGTTCTTGAAGTAACCAATTTGTAACAGTTCGTTGTGTCACTGTGGTGTCAACTGCAGCTCGAGTTTCAGCTGCAGATGCAGTACGATTAGCTACAGCCATACACCGATTACTACGGTCTTCCCTCTCAGTTATACCACGTGGCCACCCGGAACCTGGTCTTCTTGAGGTAGTACCTTTCCTTGACCACTGCCGCCAATACTTATGCACAGTGGATACATTCCTGCCAAGTCTTACAGCAATATCGCGGAAAGAAAACCCACCTTCTCGTAGCCCTACAACACGACCACGTTCAAACTCAGTGAGCTGTTGATAATGGCTTCTTCGTCTTCTCAGAGGTATCCTTGACTAACATTAATCCACTACGTCAAATCTCAACTGTAAATAACGGTCACGAACCTTACAGCGCTTATTTAAAGCAAACCTCAATTGCATGTTCATAGTGTAGCTACTAGCACCACACTTACGCGCGTAGCTCGACATTTGAATCGACGTCATCGTTCAGATGTATAAACACGCCTACCAAATTTCGTTTATCTAGCACAGCTCCTTCCTAGTGTTGGGATTTTTTTTTCCATCAGTGTACTTCAATATAAAATGCGAAAAGTTGGTTAAAAAATGAAATATTTTTCGATCTATTGAGATTGAACTGAAAAACTAAATTTACATTCAAAACACCCGCTCGTGGTACAATTCCACTGTGAAATGTACCCCCACACAACGTGTTAACTTTGGCCACATTTTCTCATGCTATCTCTACTAATATTATAAATGTGAGAGTTTAGATGGATGGATGTTTGTTACTGAATCACACCTGAACGGCTGAACGGAATGGGATGAAGTTTAGCACAAAGATAGATTAGAGCCATTAATAGAACAGAGACTACTTTTTATTCCGGTTCATTGAGTGGTACGTTTTTTATTCATTAAAAACTAATTTTTGTGAAAAAGATCTGAAGAAGAATCCCGCCAAAGATGAGTATGGCTCCATGTTTTTTATTCCCAACAGCAATCCGATTAAAGTTTGCAGAATTTCGACCGATCCTTACAAACGATTCTGTTAATGTTTTTAGTGTTTGATGTATTTAAAATCAAACGTTGTTAATGAATCGACCTTTCGGATTCGTTTTGAAGTACTTTTAAATTAAAAGAAAACAGAGTATATTAAATAAAAAAAATCTAATCTGCATTGCATTACTCCAACTGTAGTAAGAAAGTCAAAAATTTGCGCTACACCAACTGACGTGAAAAGTTTGAGCGTAATTGTTGATTTAAATAAAATGTTTAAAAATGATGCATATAATAAAGTTGTAACTATCTTCATCTCGATCCGTAAGTGAAATGGATTTGACCGGACTTGATGGGCTTCGGTGTTTTATTTCGGTTATAGAATGTAAATAAATTGTTTTTACGTTAGCTGTGTGTTTTTGTTATTACTCTTTCTTCTGTAAAATGTGTTTTCATAATATTTTTTACACAATTTGCAGTGTATGGAGTCCTGCATAAAAAGCTTTCGGTCGAGACATTGGCGTGATTGTAGAGGCGGAACAACTGCCTTCTCCCACATCGATGCATATCGCTCTTTCGTGATATGTCACTTCACCTGGAGGAGTTTGTTCCTCGAAGAAGTACGGCTCCAGAATAAAAGAAGCTTTAAATCCACACCATACCATTACTTTCGGTGAATGTAACGGAACAACTAGAGTTGAGCGGGGATGTTCTGGAATCCAATTTCGGCAGTTATGCGTATTCATGAAAAAACCCTTCATTGACGACATATGGAATCAAACTTTTTTTTGGTAAAATGTCTTTCTCATCCCTTTATTAAGGCGTCCCTAAAAGTTCAGAATTTTCGGATGAATAGTTACGGCGGTACGTAGCTCTGAATAGGGTAACTTTACTTTTGGACACCCTGTATTTTTCGTACATGCTTCTACTTTTAAATGTATCATCAATAGGTTAGGTTTAACCTTTTTCATTTGTCATTGTTTGATAGTTTTTCATGCATATACATCGAAATTTCCACGCGAACAGAGTTGGGGGTAACAGTATAAAAAGAGAAAGTAACGTGATCTCATTAAATATCACCAAGAGAGATCCGAATAAAAGGTTTTTGGAATTTTAAGATTTACATTAACTTGGAAGCATGGTAACTCGAACAGGCAACAAGACAGAAAACTTACAATTGAAATGCGGATCCAGGAGGATTTTTTAAATTTTAATTCACTTCAATTGGCCCTTACAATGCTGCAGTTTGACAAAATATAATTCATTTTTTTTCAGTACAATTATCTTCGAATTCCAGTATTCTTTTGAAAATGTAAAATTGTATTGTCTCTTTGTCAATGATCTTTCTGTGCTGTAAATTCCTGTTAGTATAAAGACGAAACTCTTTCGATCAATGAAGAGAAAAATATTTAAATTTTGAAAGATTTAAAACTAGAATTTTTTATTATTTAAAAATAAAGATTAAGAGTGCCATATACTGACAATGAAATCAGATACCGACAAAAGCGCCACCGGTCGATGGGGAGGATAAGGCGGTGATCAAACTAACGAAGGAAGGTTTGATTGACAAGCCGAATTACACCCAATAAGAAAAGAATTCCTTGTCCCCAGGAAATATTACTGTGTGGGAGTGTGACATTCAAAAGCTCAAGAGACCCAACAAACTGCCCCAGTAAAACTTTCTTTTGCTCTTTGAAGAGGTCTTTTGAAAACCGACATTGTCTTTGTTCATCACGAGAGGGGTTTAGTGAATCACCCAAACTTGTTTGGAAAATATTGCACGGAAAATCGTACTGAGAGCGGCATGAATGTTAGGACTCTTAGCTAACGGAAAAAAAAAAACTTATTTTCTCCATAGGATAACTTAAGATTGAAAATTGTAGGTGGCGTCTATACGACACCCTTGCTAGATTTTTTGACATATTTGAAAAGATAAGTTATGTATGTGCACAAAAAGCTTCCAACACGTTGACTGCCAACTACGAGCTAACTCATAGACTGCGTTCTTGTCTAGAACGCCAACTACAAGCTATCTCCTACTGAGTTCACTTGCAAGTTTTCTGCAGTTACGAATAAACTCGTCGTATGTCAGTGCTCATATCGATAGATGGCTTCTGGGAAAAGAACCAAAAATCTGTGCTGGCTTACATGAACAGAGAATTTATTAAAAAACGAACAAAAGATATAATTATAAAAATGAGTTCAAAGGAGTTAGTGTCATTTTAGGCCAGATTTCTGAAAATTGCCTTGGCATTCAACGTGTTAACAGTATAATTATATTAAAATTACTTTCTATTTTGAAAATATTTAACATTTTTGAAAATAAGATCATTAAGGTATTATCAAATGATCAAAGAAATCACTTCAATAAAAATAACCACAAAAGATTAACTAAATAACAGATCATTATTATAACATCTAAATAACACAATTTTGTAAGGTGTGTAATTATAATATCAAAACCAAACAAAAACCATGAGCTTCAAATAAAGCTCAAACTTTGGTAGGGCAGTTCTGTTTCGTTCACAATACAGAAGAATTTCTAATTTGTTCGTTTATTTCTAAAAAAAAAAAAGAACAGAATACACACTTTCTGCTAGATAGGATATTGATTGATATCCATAAAATGAAACTAAATTGTCAGGCTCACCAACTATATTTTTGGCGCTGAATAATACACCTGAAATTCTAAAATCTTATCAATTGGGATCATGATTGCTAATTGATTAAGAAGTTCAAGTCTTTTAGCACCTGTTTTGTCAACTTTAAAACATCAACTCTGATTTCAGATGTTTCAACTATAATTAAGGGGCATTTGCTGAAATTTTATCATGCGGGATTAAATGCTTTGCCATATTTGCACTTCTAAGTCTAATTAATTGTCAAATATTCTCTTAAAGTATCATTGTTATGTTTTATTAATTTTAACTCAAACACAGTTGATGATCTCATAGTTAATGTTGAAACTATAATTAAGGAGTAATTGTTGAAAATTTCTACATGTGGGATTAAATGTTTTGCCATATTTGCACTTCTAATTTTAATTAATTGTCAAATCTTCTCTTAAAGTATCATTGTTATGTTTTATTAATTTTACTCAAACACAGTTGATGATCTCGTAATAAACGTAGGAACTATAATAAAGGGGTCATTTGTTGAAAATTTCAGTCAAATTTAAAGCTAATTTTAATTTCATATGGTTAGTTTATTCATTGCTACAGAAAGAAAAGGAAAAAAGCTTTTTATCTCGTTCATAGAAATTTCACACTTACTTTCCATTTTTAATTCCTTAAGAGTGTTAAATACATTTCCAAAAACAACTTCTGATATTTTTGTAATCTTGTTACCA
>JAPMOQ010014769.1:2283205-2299682 GCA_026543055.1 Argiope trifasciata
ATATGTGCGTGTATCGCTTTGAAACCGCCCCAGAACTTCATATCGAGGATTGTTTTGCAAAATATCACTCTTTGGAAAATGACAAAAATTTAAAATTTATCTTTTTATGTATTATAAGCACTGTTAAACACCGTTTCAACGAATTCAGTGTTTTCTAATATCCATGTATTTGCTTTCAATCACAAAGGAAGAAATAACTCCGAAAAGCTCAATTTGTTCCGACTAGCTGGTACTCCTATCAGAGAAATGCACCCATCGCAAAGGCTTACACCTTGATTTTATATTTCAAAGCATTTTTAATCATATCTTTGATTCAATTTGTTCGATAAATGTAAACCTCTACATAATTTTTTAAGGAAATATTTCGAAGTCAAGCAGCAGCGTTTGGTGTCAAATTTGTTAAAGCAAATTCAGTATTTTTTTAAAAAATGAATAAAATGCTAAAAATATTTCAATTAAGTAAATCAAATTGAAAAATATCCATAGTAATCTGTAAACAATGTAATTCCTGTAATCTGAAAAATTCATGTGAATCAGATATTTTAAGGCGTTCAAGAAATGTATATGCACGATATTGCTATTCTGGATTTTCTAAAATTATTTGCCAACATTTTAGCATCCATTAGAAAAAAACAATATTTTTTTTCGTACATTTTTACTATTTGTTTTTAAATTTTTTTATTAAATTTGTTTGTTTCTGTATAAATAGAATTTTGTTATTGATTTCTATCGCTTGTTGATGAATTAGATTCTTCAAATCTTTTGTTCAAACGTTTCATCTATAACAATTCACACAATCTTTAATTTTATTAACTAATGATTAGTTGAAAAATTTGCTTCATTATGGCTTATTTTAAAATTTTCAAGTATTTGGAATTTTTTTGTTTCATCAATATTGTCGTAAAGAATTTATGTTTGCGTTATTTGAAGAGAGAAAATACAAGGTTAGAACTTTTATATTATCTCAAGAGTATCATAATGGCTTTTCATGAATATCTACGAATTAATAAAACTAGAGTAAGTTCTCCTGTTTTCAGACCAGGTTAAATCACTTAGAATATTATTTAATCAAAACAATCTCGAAAACATGATTTTTTTTCTAATTAAACTTCTAAAGTTCCTAAATAAATATGAACATCATAGTTAGAATCGTTGATTTCAAATGAGATTGTCTACTGATTAAAATTAATAACATTCATGTGGAAATACAAAATCAAGAAAGAGAAAAGAAAAACGAGTTTAAAATGCATGCACCATCGAAATAATGACATTAATCTTTGCAGTAATTGTAATCTTCTTCGGTCAGGGACTTGATCTGTATCCCTTTCTTGAACGAGGGCTCACCGCAGAAGCCGAGGACCTTCTGAATGTTGTAGCGCGTCAACCAGGCGATCGTGCAATCACACCGAACCGGATTTTCTGAAATTTAAATAAGAAAATAAATACGATCAGAGAAAAGATGAAAAGTAATACAATGAACAAGTCGATAGAGTCGATTCGGATTAAGGCTGATATTGGGATATGTGGTTGTGAAAAGGCGGATTACTGTTCTAAGTTGGCGATACAGAAAAATGATATTGATATTATTGTCCCCAAATTAAGTTGTGTTTTAAAAGGGGAATTGAGTGAAGAAACAAAACTACTATGGTTTGGCAGGTGGTAGTTGTCCAAAAAAAGGAAGAGTCACTTGCGACTTTATTCCTAATCCGGAAATTAAAATAAGAAGATACCGTTCACTGATAATCCAAATAATATCTGAACATGGAAGATTTTCTGACTATTTCCAAAGATTTGGAAGAACGCAGGAAGATAAATGCATTTGTGGAGAAATCGGTACGGTTTAACACTATTTGATGGAATGTATGGAGATCTCAGAGTAAAGGATAAAACCTGAAGATTGTAAACAATGATTCATGTACAGTACTGAGGGTAGCAGGTCATCTCAAAACCCTGAAAGTTATGATCCCAAAAATGGACAGTTTCATTCCAACTGTTTGAGAGTGTGTAGGTGGGGAGAAAGACAGCTATTAACAACCCCGGAAGGAATATTAGTGTGACTGTTCGGTCAATGTGATGTTGGACTATACTTATCCAGCAGTCGATCCCAACAAATCCTGTCGATACTACTACATTCAGTGTTGGCGCGATGGTCGTCTGTATAAAAGAATGAAGAAGGGTTTTCTGAAAATTTAGAACACAGAGAAAAACTTCACTTATGTGAAATTTAAAAACGAAAATCCTTTTGTACTTTACTACTACATTCAAAATGTTCTACAACTTAGTGATTGTTGTCGTTAACACAGGAGCGGGTTGCAATGGCTTTTGTGCGTAAAGACCCCTATGCACCCGAATGCAGATGCCTGATTTCTAGCTCAAATGAAGATGATACGCACACATTCGCTTGTACAACCCCTTTTTACAGGACGGCTCATTCAGGCATCTCACTGATATAGCACAAGGGAAAAACAGCCCTACCCAAACCGGGACACTCAGGTCACGGGGAAGATGCGCTACCCCTAAGCCAGGATGCCGGTTCTACAGCTTAGTGGAAGACAGAATACAGCAAGAACTTACATTGTGTGCCTTTGTCATAATTCATACAGATATATATATATATATATATATATATATTCCTTTAAAGAAAATATTTCATCCAAGAAAGGTTTAGTTTTGTGATATTAAAGCCTTGTTTTAAAGCAACAATAGGGCTATTTGTGACGTTCCTCATTATTTTTAACTTTGATCAAATGACGAAGGACGTCACATGATCTGACCTTCTCCTTTCCAAACTTCCACTTCACAGCACACCAGCGATGGGACATTTAACCCTGTCGGATTTAACGTGCACCAGTCCCTCTTACACGAAAGTTCTTCAGTGAAACCAATTCTCAAACTTGAAGCCCTCCGGTTCCGAATCCGAGACCTTAGAACCAGGTCACCGCAGCCCAACAATATAGGAGTCAAAGGAAAAGAAAATGTTGACTTTCGAATCAAACCTACTTTAACAAATCAGTTACAAAATACAAGGATTGAAAACTCAATTGTCGTACTCATGCACTAATTATAATCGATATGGCCCTAGTACCAACCTTATATTCCTTCGGTGAACTCACCAGTGTAGTGTCTTTCTTAGAACGGTGGAGTCGTAGAATATCCCCAGTTGCACATAAATATTGTATGACATTGTTCAATATTCACAATATTGTTTAATATTGTGGAATATTTAATATTGATATCACACAATATTGTACAATATAAGGAAACAGACTGAGCTACCTGGTCTGAAGTAGTGCCAATTATGTTCTGAAACGGTTTGTTGCTTTATTAGATAGAGTAATCTATCGATCGTAACATTTTGGCAGTAAGTGCTACGAATACCTTATCTTCTGTAATCAATCAATAATGGAAAAATAAATAAATCCAGAATAATAATAATTCTGGTAAAGAAAGTCACGTCTGCAATGAAAGATGAATCAATTGTAAATTTTTATCGAGGTACTCCAGAGGTTCTTAAAACAATATGCCGTTCAAATCATCAGTAGATTGGGTCCCTGCTGCAGGTTTTCTATGACTTCACACAGCTGGAAGCTAGTTGTAAACTACATTGGTGTTTTCATCTAAAGACTGTAAGGAGGTTCATGATCGTTTCAGGATTGCATTGGAAGAAATGTTGTGGTTAACGGAACTAATTTTTCCTGGCATAATTTATTTATATCGAAAAAATTCAGAATCAATCGGAACATTGTGAGCGTGATAGTAGATGTTAAAAGGAAAAATGCTGAGAATTAAAAACAAAATCTTAACATTAACTTATAAGAATGCTTACAGTAAGCGGAGTTTAAATGCTCTTCTGAATACGCTTTTCCTATTTAATACATTGCAAACACTTGCTAATTTAATATTTAATAATAAACCTTTAAATCTTTGAAATTTATTAAGTAATTTATATAATATTTACATGAAAATATTCATAGCATTCTGCCACTGAAGAATCCTTCAGTCCGAATCAAGCTAGTTACAGGTTTCTTTACAATATAAAGTAGTATTAACCCTTTGGACCTACGCGATATCTGACAATTGCGCGAGCTATAGTAAACAAGAAAGTCGGTCGCACGCAGTGCCGTTCAATGTGGAATAGCTCCAATCGCTTGTTCTAATAATATTACGCGGCATCTTATGCATAAATTCCTCACCACGAATCAGACTCGTGACTTTTGTTTATAGCACACATTCTTTAACCCGAGTCAGACTCGTTGTTTTTGTTTATAACACAAATTCTTTACCACTAGTCAGACTGGTGGTTTACGCTTATGACACAAATCTTTCCCACGAGTCAGCTCGTGATTTCCGCTTATGGGACAAATTCTTTAACACTAGTCTGACTCGTGGTTTTTGTTTTTGACACAAATTCCACACCACGAGTCGGACTCGTTTCTTTTGTTTATGGCACAAATTCCTCACCACGAGTCAGAATCGTGGTTTTTGTTTATGACACAAATTCTTTGCCACCAGTCAGTCTCGTGGTTTTTGTTTATCAAACGAATTCTTTAACTTGAGTGAGACTCGGAGTTTTTTGTTTATGGCACAAATTCCTCACCTCGAGTCAGACTCGTGGTTTTCACTTATGGCACAAATTCTTTACCACGAGTCAGACTTATAGTTGTAGGCTAAAGGATTAATACGCTAGTATAAAATAATAAATTGAAATTTTCCTTACTGTCTACATTCAGTACAACCAACTGGCTGAAGACGTTCCCGTAAACGGATTCCTTCAGAACTGAAATCCTGTTGTTCTGAAATCCCACCGTTTTCAGGTAAGGCATGTCTTCAAAGATATCATCAGGCAAGTATTCGATCATGTTATCCCTAAATTCCGAAAGAAAAGGCGAACGCATTTAAACATTCGTAAAAGAAAATAAAAGCAATTTAAAAAGAATGCAGCCAATAGATTTGTTTTTAATTCGATTAAATCGTTACATTTATATCTTTCAAGTATTCTTTAACCCTTTGCGGTCGATGCCGCCAGTATAGCAGCAGGATGTTGTAAACACATTGTGTAAGCTACATATATATATGTATTAAAGAAAGTTAAAAAGTTAACAGGGTTTCTAAATTTAAAACATGAATTAAAAATCTATACTTTTATTTATTATAAGCATTATTAAACACAATCAATCAGTTTCAACGAATTCAGTGTTTTCTAATATCCATATGTTTGCTTCAAATCACTAAGGGAGAAATAACTCCGCAAAACTCAAATTGTTCCGACTAGCTGGTACTTCCATCAGAGAAATTTACCGATCGCAAAGTGTTAAACTAGCTATTGAATATTAAAATTTATAAACACATCGGAATTAACTGATAAATTCTAAAATAATTTTTTATGCTGCCAATCATGATTATAGTTAACCTAAATAAATATTAATTAATCCAGATTTATTATCAAAAAATGCTTGGTACGTCTGGCTCAAAGACAAGTGAAGTTAAAATAAACAAACGGCAAACTTATATATAGTTATATAAGTTATGCATAGGAATATAGTTATATTCGTCATCAAACCTTTGGATTGTAATTGCAGTCTGAAAAATAAATTAATGATCTTTTAAAAGTTAAGAAGTAATGTAAAATCAAGATTTCGGCAACACAGCTGCTGCTTATTAGCTACAACATATTTGAACAAGGTTGATCAAGGTTTCAACTTAACGCAGCTAGGTTAGATAGAAACAAAAGCAGATCGATTTAAAAAAATATTATTATAGATTAGCTACTACATAAACTGGAATTATAAAATAAAACAAATAATAAATTTTTGTTATAGAATTTTTTTATGAATATTTTGTCAAGGATAATTTTTAAGGTTTCTTGTCTGGTTTATAACATTCTAGCGAAGTATTTTAAAACCAGAAAGCGTCTGCTATCTAAGTAAACTTGGACAGATAAATAAAAGCACAAACAGTTCACAATGATACCAAGAATAAGGTCTTTCATATTAGCAAACAATAAAATTAATTTATTGCGTTTCAAAGCAAACAAAGTGTACTGCTTTACGGACATAAATAGAAAGACTATACGATAAAAAAAAATTAAATCTTGGATTTTACAAGGAAAAATAACAGCATAAAAATATCAATATTCATTCAAAATCAAATTTATCAAAATTGCGTAAGAAATATATCTAGAAATTACTTAATTTTCTTTCATTTTTTATCCACTACCAACAAATAAAACGCATTTAAATTAATAAAATAAACTAAAACTTTTTTTAACATATATTTGCAGTATATATAAATATTATAAAGAAATTTTTATTCATTCTCATATGAATAAAATATATAAAAGCATTTAACTTTCATCAAATTGCAATTAAAAATTCAGAAAAACATGATTTGGAAACAACGATTATAACTAGAGTTAAAAAAAGGAGATAAAATATAAATTTTTGTTTGCTACAAATGTAAAAATGAAAACTATATTCAAAAGAAAATTGATAAAACTGATTCAGATTAGATTAAATAAAAAAGGTGTTGCAACTTATTCAAAAATCGTAATTTAATAGAAGAAAAGAAAATAATTTATCATTATCATATCTCAGAGCCTTCCTTAAAAGAATGGCATTTTATTCGTTTGGAAGCACCTTCCTAATAACAGCGTTTAGTAAATAATAAATGTTGTGGCCTTTGAAATTTTGTTCACTAACATGTAAGAAAAAAAAATTGAAACACTTACGAGAAAGCAAAATTTCTTATGGGACACGGCCTCGCAAACATGTTCCTTTTCAACTCTTTGATTTTGTTATTGGTTGCAAATATAGCATAAATGGACGTCAGTTTTTCAAAAACGCCGTCTGCGAGTTTTGCTGTGTTCGTGTGCATCAACGAAAAATGTTTCAGTCCCGAAGGTACGTTGTTGGTGAATTCCTTTCCCAATGTTTTGATATTTATCTTTATGAACTGCAAATTCACCAACTTCGAAAACTTTTGGAGATATTCCCATTTTATGCCTCTCTGTATAACCACTTCTTGGAGTGAGAACACTGCGATTGTGTTTGAAGAACTGGGCATAGAATCGAACAGACCTATCAACTTTGTCTTCATGATCATCAAGCCATAGAACCTTTTGGAAACAAGAGAAGACGCGGGCAAAAACATGAGCGTCGAGTTTTCTAATATGAAGTACTGGAATCTCAAGTCTGAGGATTGTCTAAAGATTTCGTTGATGGTTTCCATTTTGGTGATATTTATGCACCTGACGACGGCACTAGCCTCTGGAGATTCACAGTGGCAAGGATATAAGGCTTCTGGAGGAGGACATTTATCCCCATTGGCAATGCACAAAAAACATGCGGAAAGGATAAGAAATATGGCCGCTAGAAACGAATGGGCCGACATATTGAGAAGCGAAATTACAGATCGCATTAACACGTAGGAAACGATCTATCTTATAACAGAATGACAAAGTTTTCACTTAAAAAATATGAAATGTTAAAACTGAATGAAAAAAAAGTAATCAAAGATATTTATTCCAAAATTTGATTACTTCAGATGAGAAGACTGTTTAGCAAGCAACAAGCTATAACAACAATCAGCAATTTTATTTTGCTGCTCAAAGCCTAAATTGATCGCTATGCAAGACTTGCAAAAGCATCATTTTAGATTTAGTTTGAGAATTGATTTGATACCAATTTGAAATGATTGAAAATTGGAGAATATATTAGCTTGTGTTTTTATTAAACTTAGCTGACAAAATGCTAATATTAAGATAACTTTCAGATCCATCGAATTTTCTTCGCTTTTATATTGAGAAGTCAAAAATTACAGTTATGTTTTTTAAATACTTTTAAGGTTTAATTTTTTTTTTATAATTAAGTAATTTGATGCCTCGAATGAAATGAAGTCGTGTTAAATGTTTTGATGGCTATCTGTAAAACTATAATATCTTCAAAAAATTTAATATATCGAGTTAGATAATGAAAAGTTTTAATCTCAGAATTAAAAGCTTTGATTTCCGTATTTTTCCGTTTTAAATATTTAATCTTTTCCATAAAATGAGAGTTCTACTTTTTTTAAATCCCACCAGAGCTGACAAAAGATAGTTTTACATTTATGTATGTCTGTCTCTTTGATTATTGTAATAGGTGTAGTAATCGAGAAGGATGAAAATTGATATACATTCAGAATCCTAAAATGTAATTCTGTATTAAAATTCTGCTCCAATGCCTTTCGAACATAAACCATAGAAAGTTTACATAATATATGTTACCAATTAACTCTCTACTTAAACCGTAAAAAATTGCCGCCTTGTATTACTTTTGAACGCAGTCTCCCGAAGCAACCTATATCTGATTTTAGAATAGTTAACGTCCCGTTTTGAAGCAACACGAGGGCTATTTTGGGACGGACCTCGTCATTGTGAACCGCGGTCAGATGACGAGGTCGACACCTGAACTGGCACCCCCCTCTCCACACCAAATGGAGGACGTTTGACCTCGCCGGATTTAACTTGTAAGAGACCCCCTCTCACAACGGTTTTTCGGTGGAATCGAGTCTGAAACCCTCCGGTTCTGAAGCCGAGTCATTACCACCAGGCCATCACGATGCCACCCTATACCTGAAAAAACATTTCCAGCTGGTCTTGGGTGAATTTATGATGCTTATTCCTCTTGTATCCCACCCTTTAGTGTTAAAATAGAAACGCTTTTGCAGGACTCGGACTTAATGTCACAATTATGTCTACTAATCTCTTTTGCCCCATTAGATAGACAAGAAATTTCCTTTTTAAATCCATTTTCTCGATTTGATGAAGCTACAACAGCACCGGTGGTATTTCTCTACCATCGCTGTCAGTATCCAATTTTCATCCTAATTTTTAAAGATTGTTAGAAATCAGATGAACATGTGAGCTTGGGCATTGTAATTCTTGTATACAGCCGACCACCCCGCCACCACTGAACGTAGCAGTATCGACAGGATTTGATGTGGTAGACTGCTGAATAAGTATTGCCCAACCTTACATGGACCGATCCGTCAAACTAACACTCCTGTCGGGATAGTGAATAGCTGTCTTTCTCCCCACCTGCACTCTCTCAAATACTTGGAATGAAACTATCCATCTTTGACATCACATCTTTCAGGGTCTTGAGATGACCTGTTACCATCAGCACTGTACTTAAATCCTTATTTCCAATCTTCAGGTCTTTCCTTCCCTCTGGCACCTTCACACATTCCATTCAATAGTGGTAACCCGTACCCATTTCACCACAAATGCATTTATTTTCCCGCGTTCTTCCAAATCTTTGGAAATATGCAGGAAATCTCCCACGTCCAGATATTATTTGGATTATCAGTGGATGGTATTTTTATTTCCGTATTAGGAAGGAAGTCGGAAGTGACTCTTCCTTTTTTTGGTCATATACCATCTGTCAAACCATTGTAGTTTTATTTTTTCTCTGGTAAAGTAACTTTGGAACCTGAGAGTCTCATGTTGCACGAAACCGGATTTCATCGAAGAACCGTCGTGTAAGCTTACTTGGTGTATTTTAAATTTGTCGGGGCCAATACGTCCTCTTGCTGGTGTGGTGTGGACGTTCAGAAAAGGGGGTCTGGCTCCGGTGTCATCTTCGTCGTCTGACCACAGTTCAAAATAACGAAATCCGTTTCGAAATAGCTCTGGTATGGCTTTGAAAAGAGATGCTAACTTAACTAAATAACTAAATTCAATTAAGACTCATAAAGAGGTCGGCGTCTTGGCTTAGGTATAGCATGTCTTCCCCTGATCTGGGCGTCCCGGGTTCGAGTTTAGGTTTGGGCAGGGTTGTTCCTCCCTTGTGTTCTATCGGTGAGATGCGAGAATGAGTCCTCCCCTGTAAAAAGGGATTGTGGCAGCGAATGTGCATGTGTCATCTTAATTTGAGCTAGAAGTCAGACTTCTGCCCTTGGGTGCTCAGGATTCTTTACCTCAGAAGCCACCGCAACCCCTTTCCGCCTCAACACGGGCACGACAACAACAACAACTCATGAAAAAGCAATCAGAAGCTGAAATGTCCTGATGACCTCAAGCGGATGATCTTTTCGCTGCTGATGGTATTTTATGGGACTTGGATTTTCATGTTTATCCATTGCAGGGACAAATGCCTCAACAGGAAGAGCAATGACGTCATAAATTTTAAAATTGACATTAAGTTCCTTTTCTGTTTCATATTCTCATTCATTGCTTTTTAAAAAATATTATTCTCACCATTGTGTGTACTACTTATAGATACAGTTTTTGAAACATTTGAAATGTACCCCAAAAAATGTGTATATTTATTTCTTGATTATTTTGATAATGTGCACCATACGTTCTGCAATTTTCGTTAGTTAATAGGTGACAATTACATCCGGTCTAACTAATATTAACGTTCCGTTGTAAAGCATTAGTAGGACTATTTTGGGGTGGAGCTTGTCATTTTGAATCGCGATCAGATGACGAGGATGACACCTGAACTGGCGTCCCCTCCCTCTCCACATCACGCCTGCGGGGGAAAAAAGACCGGAGCAGTTGTTATTTCTATTAATTTACTAAATCTAAATTCAAAAAAATATGCCACTTGACGAGTGAATATTTTTTCAAAATAAAGGTGATGGAAGAAAAGATTTAAATCTTTTCAACACAAAATGCTGTTGATTTTTTTTTATGATTATGTCCGGTCAGTTTGATATTTGTAGAAAAAGTATGCTTTAAGGATCCACAAGCCCTTGATAGGGAACCTTTGGAGAGATGGAAAAAGGCACGCGCTCCGTTCGAAAATTTTATGTCAATAGCTGAAAGCTCGCTCCTAGATCAGATTTTTCCCATTTTTTAATCATGGAAAAAAGGTTCATTTCAACTTAATGAATTACACTGTCAAATTATTGATGGGTTTGTATAAATAAATAAAACTTTTTGCCACGAAGCTTAATATTTTAAGGATCCATGAAGATTTTGGACTCGCAATGGTTCAGAGCTGTCAGCAATTTTATATTGGGCTGTAATTTAGGTTACGTGATTTAGACTCGATAAACGATACCGATGAAAGCAATTGTTAGTTGCTTAGGACCCTCGGATGAAGCAGCATATGTAATTATCGTTAGGATGAGTTCTATAGCTGAAATTGCTCTGCAATGTTTCAGATTCTACTCCCCTAGCTGCACACAAATATCGTACAATATTGTACGGCATGGATCAATACTCGCAATATTGTTTAATATCATATAATATCGCAAAATATTGTGCAATATTGTGTGACCGGGGTTCGTGCACATAGGGGCTGTTGCACATATAAGTCTGTACGTAGCCATAAAGTTTTCCGATTCGAGACAATACAACTGGGAGGTACTGGATCAAGGTTGATCGTTCTCTGGTTTAGGACTTAATTACCACCAGTGAAGGCAATCCACCTCGAGAGAAGGGTCGTACCGGATGAGTAGCTAAGACGTGGAGCTAGATGGCGCTATTGAAAAAAGAGACGTTAAAACTGGGCTTAAAATCGTTGTCTTCATGATTGGGCTTATCTATCACAAGTACCACTACAACAGAAGGCGAGTCGCATTCACTTACTACAAAAGCAATGATGAAATCCTTCCTTTCAGTTACAAATCTATGTTTTCCCAAACAGTATTTTTACCTGATTTTAAATATTAATTTTACCTGATTTTAATTCTAAAAATAGTAAATGCGTTTTCTATGGCTACTGAAATAATTTCGTAATTATTTGCTAATTTTCGCAAAAAATTTTTACATCATTGATAATTTTAGGAGTGAAAAAGTGAACAAGAAGGTTTTAGAATAAGAAAAGTTATATTTGATTTCCTGTATTACAAATAAAGTGGATTTTCCGTATGCAATAACAATTTATCCTAGTTTGTCTCCTATCTGGATTAATCTTTCTCATTTGGAACATCCTTTTTCATCTTACTACAAAGGAAAAAGGGGACCTTTTGTCTGTTATACTTTGTTGTAAATCAGTTTTTCATTCATCTTTATACTTCAAGTGTTAAGGTATCCGACTAGGTTAAAAACACTGGTTACCGATCACATTGGCGAATTTTCTATTTATTATTACTTCTTATAGTTGAGAATTTACTCTTTCCGAAACAATTTTTCTCTTCTAGGAAAAGTAAGACAGGGCCTATCATGGAGGATTTTTCAGCTAAAATTTGTCTTTCACTTCCATTTTCTCGAATCTTTCATTTTCATAAAAATTCTCCACCGTTGACATGATATCTCAAAACCTAATAGAGGTATTGACATAAAAATTTCAGAGAGTGTTTTAAATAATATGGGCCGTGAAATGAACCAAACTTGGAGTACTTTTTCATTCATAGGTATTTTTAGAAAAATTAAGTGGGGAATTAATGGAAAAAAATGCATATATACGTATGGTTTTACCCAATATTCCAATATTATTCTAAGATTTTGGCTCATTTTGTTCATTATTGTATTCTATAACTTGTGCACAAAGAAAAATAGGATTTCTGCATTGCCATTTTGTTTAAAGTGTTAACCATTTTGATTAAATTTCACTAAAATTTATGAATTTTCCTATTTCTGGAAATATGTTGCATTTTCAAATAATTTTGTTGTATTTATAGTATATTGTATCATAATTGGCAGTGCATATAAAAACCTTAATTTTAAATGGTTTATAAGAAATCCAATTTTTTAAAAATTTTCCTTTGAACGTATTCGGATACCTTAAGGCTTTTTTTAGATTTGCGAACTTTAAATGGGACTATATTAAAGCCCGAGCCTTTCAAAATATGCATAGAGAAGGTCAAGAACTATCAAAAAGGGAAAGGAGTATGAGGAAAAAAATGCAAAAAAGAAATATTTGTGTAATCTTTTGTCCCTGATTGTAGAATCTACCTTAGATTAAACCAATGTGTATATTTACACTGAAGTGGCAAAAGTCATGGGATGACTGTTAATATCGTGTCCATAAGTCGTTGGAAGTCCTCTGCAGGAATATTGAGCCATGCCGTCTGTATAGACGTCCATAATTGTGAAAGTGTGGATGGTGCAGGAGTTTGGGCACGAACAGACCTTTCGATGATGTCCCATAAATGCTCGATGGGATTCATATCGGGCAATCTAGGTGGCCAGATCATGCGCTGAAATTGTCCGAAATGTTCTTCAAACCAATCGCGAACAGTTCTGGACAGGTGACATGGCGCATTTTCATCCATAAAAATCCCATCGTTGTGTGGGTACGTGAAGTCCATGAATGGCTGCAAGTGATCTGCAAGCAGCTGAACATAACCCTTTCCAGTCAATGATCGGTTCAGTTGCCCCAGAGGACCGAGTCCATTCCATGTAAAAACAGCCCACACCATTATGCAGCCACCACCAGCTTGAACAGTGCCTTGCTGACAGTTTGGGTCCATGGCTTCGTGGGGTCTGCGCCACACTCGAACTCTACCATCAGCTCATAACAACTGAAATCGTGACTCATCTGACCACGCCACGGTTTTCAACTGGTCTAGTGACCAGTAGATATGCTCACGAGCCCAGGAGAGTCGCTGCAGGCGATGTTCGTGCTGTCAGTAAAGGCACTCGAGTCGGTCTTCTGCTGTCATTGCCCAAGGAAGACAAATTTCGCCGCACAGTCCTATCGGACTCGTCCCTCGTACGTCCCACATTGATTCCTGCAGTTATTTGACGAAGTGTTGAGTGTCTATTAACATTGACCATTCTACACAGACGACGGTGGTCTCGGTCGTTAAGTGCAGGTGGTCGCTCACTGCGCTGTCTATGATGGGATGGGATGCCTGAAATTTCATACTCTCGGCACCCTCTTGATACTGTGGATCTCGGAATGTTGAATTCACTAACGATATCCGCAATGGAATGACCCATGCTTCTAGCTCCAACTAACATTCCACGTTCAAAGTCTGTTAATTCTCGTCGTGCCGCCACAAATCACGAAAAACCTGTTCACATGAATAACTTGAACACAAATGAAAGCTCTGGAAAACGAACTGCGCATTTATACTTTTTCGCTGCGATACTACTGCCATCTGTATATTTGCATATTGCTATCCCATGACTTTTGTCACTTCAGTGTATTTTTCTATTTTCTTTTTTAAGGTATTCTATACTACGTTAAAAACATTGATCAGCGATTTTTTTTAAATTGTTATTTCTTGTAGTCAGACTTTTATCCTTCCAAAACAGTTTATATTTTCAAGGAAAAGGAAGGCCTCTCCTATCATCCAGGACCACAAATGTTTCAGCTAAAATTTGTCTTTCACTTCAGTTTTCTCGAAACTTTCATTTTCATAAAAACTCTCTACCGTTAACACGATATCTCAAAAACTAATAGAGGTAGTTACATAAAAATTCCAGAGTTTTTAAAAAAATAATACGGGCATAGAGATGAACCAAAAGTTTTACTGTTGGTGAAATACCTTTTTCCTTTATAGGTGTTTTCAGAAAAATGAAGTTGCGAATTTACGGAAAAAAATGCATATATAAGTATATTTGTAGTCATTACTTCATTACATCTCAAAATGCTTCTTAGATGCTGGTTCACATCATTCCTCATACAAAGAAAAATAGGATTGCTGCATTACAATTTTGCGTATAATGTTAATCATTTTAGGTAAAGTTGTTTGTAATTTACTGCAAATATTCCTATTTCTCAAAATATATTTCCAAATACTTTTTTTTGTATTCATGGTATTTTGTGTGATATGACAATACATTTTTCAAAAAATTTCCTTTGGACGCAGTCGGATACCTTAAATTAATTTTTTTCCCTTATTTATATATTTCTTTTTTCTTTCATTTTGTATTTACTTTTTATTTTTCTGTTTTCAAAGTTTGAACTGTCTATTTTTGGTAAATTTTATTATTTCTTGATTATATTTCAATTATACTGTTATTGTGGAACATAATGTAGAGCCAGAATATCATGTTCTGTTGGAACCCTTTAGACCGCTTTTCTTTTTATATCTGTTCCTTTATTCCTTTTTTTTCTTTGGATGCCTTTAGCTTTATTTGCATCTAGTACACACCCATATGAAATCTTTTTTATAATAGCCAATTCATCGATAGCTATTTAATTTTTATTTTATTTTAATTAAGAGCCTTTTAAAGCTGTGACATCACTTCCGCCATTCACATTACTATCATCAGAATACATGTGATTATGTATAATCAATGTTCATGATAAGATGAATTTCATGGCATAAAATTTTCAAAGCATACATGAAAGGTAAAACTATTAAAAATAAGTTTTTCATTGGTTTCATCATCATTTTTAAATTCATCCATGAGAAGTATGACATTTTGAAAATTTTACTTTATTCACATTTTGAATGTAAAACTTAAACAAACAAAAATGATCAACAGTTAAAATCTGTGCGAACGAGATCTTTCAGTTCCCTTCCTTGCAGTCTTTTAGGCGACTCGCATTTGCCTTGCAGTTCTCTTGGCTTCACATCCATCAACCAAACTAACAAGCAGTCGCACTTCAGTGGGTTGTCTGAAAGGAATCAATTCATAAATGCATTCTCTGATAGAATTTATGAAACAGTAAATAAAGACAAATGTTTTAGTAGTATCTGCATTGTAGTGAAACTAATAAAATTAATTTGTTCTTGATTTAATATTTTTATTCTCATTTTTCGAACTTTACCAAAAAGATTAATCAGATAATGTTACACTGTTTAATATAATATTGTATCAGGACCGTTTAAAATTACTTGCTGATCATCTGCTGTTTCCTAAGATTGAAATTTTTTTATTAACAGATGGGAAATTAGAGTTTAATTAAAAAATACCTGTTAATAAGAAGACTGTATTTTTATCTGAAGTCTAATCAGAAATTTATAAAATGAAATGAAATTTACTTCAGGCAACGACTTAGATTAGAGAAATATATTAAAAAATGTGTAATATCAAACTGCATGTAAGAAAATATTTATCAATAGTAAAATGTACTGCAAACTGGCCCCCCCCACACACACTTCTCTACTTAATTCATTCAAGAAATTCATTGTAAAGGTCTTTAGTCAGCGATCCTCACGGTGAGAGTGAAGGACAATAATTGCTGACTTACCAAATACTTTTTAAAAAAGGGCCCTGTGTTTCCTTTATCATGTGATCAACGTGTGTCAGAAATCCCTACGAGAATCTTAATAATATATTGCCAGTATAAACAATATTTTCCCTATCAAGATATGTTATATGAAATGAAGGAAAATTAATTTATGTCCTTTTTCGTCACATCTGCTTGCCCGCGCTGATTGTAAATATGCTGCCTGCCTCCGGAGGAAGAATAAAGAGATATTAAAAATGAAAAGTCTTCTTCATTGTCTTCGAACCTGCCATCTGCTTTCAAAATTTTAAATCATTGTTACACACACACATATATATAGAGATGGATAGATGGATATACAGACAGACAAACAGATAGATAGATAGATAGATAGATAGATAGATAGATAGATAGATAGA
>JAPMOQ010014769.1:2299692-2311665 GCA_026543055.1 Argiope trifasciata
ATAGATAGATAGATAGATAGATAGATAGATAGATAGATAGATAGATATTATAATATAGGGGTACAGTGATCATAAATTACTGTATTTTTATGGAAGTGTGACGAAAACGGTGTATTGAAGTAAAGTGGTAGATAAGATAGTCACCCTTCTATTACGAAATGGCTATTTTGGGTTCGATTAATAATTTTGGGTCACAGTGAGATCACGAAGACGACACTTGAGCTGACACCCCACCTAGAAACTTCCACACCAGCGGGAGGACGTTAGATCCTGACGGATTTAACATGCACCAAATCACAGTTCTTAGGTGGAATCTGGTCTTGAACCTGATGCCTCCCTTTTCCGAAGCCGAGGCTTACCACCAGGTCAGGGTAGCACTTTAGATCTTGCATGACGCTCTATCAAATGGTTTTGTTTGAATGTTGATTACACAAAAAATCTAATGCACTAGTATAGCTTTGAACGAGTGCAATAATTAATTATTCAAATGTATAATTAAATAATCAAAATTTTCTTACCATTAAGTATCAAGTATGTGAGCTTCGAAACACTGTCAGGACTGTCAAAAGCATTCTTTGGGATTGTTGAAATTTGATTTTGCCTCAAGCTTAGAGTTTGCAGGTTTGGCATTTGAGTGAAAAGTCCTTCTGGAATCGTCGTCAGCTTGTTGTCACTGTAATAAAGATCAGCCTTTTAAAGAAAACACGCACATACACACAATGTTGTGTATATTTCTGTGGCAAAAATTGAGATAGATGAGCTCACATGCTTAAAGATAAATGTATTTAAAATTATAACCCAAAACATTTCATTTTGTAGGATGCAAAGAGTAGCAAAAAGATAAAAATTACAAATGGGATCCTTGCTGCTGTTCGGTCAGAAGATTACAAAATAGCAAACTTTAATTCTTGAGATAACTTGTTAGAACTACAAATTTTCTTTTTCAAGGTATCCGACTGTTAAAAACACTGATTATCGACCTCATTGGCGATTTTTTAAAATTGTTTTTCTTGTAGTTCAGACTTTTCTCTTTCCAAAGTAGTCTATCTGTTCTAGAAAATGGAAGGCCTCAACTATCATCCTGGGGAATTTTAAGCAATACAAATTTTTCGCATAAAATTTGTCTTCAATTTTCTCACAATTTAATTTTCATAAAAATTTTTCCAAGTTAACGTGATATCTTAAAAACTAATAGAGATATTTACATAAATATTTCAGCGTGTGTTTTAAATGATATGGAAAATGAAATGAACCAAAAGTTTTGTTATTGATGAAATACTTTTTTATTATTACTTATTTACTTATTTGTAGGAGTTTTAAGAAAAATTAAGTTGTGAATTGAAAGAAAAAATGCCCATATGCGTATATTTTTCATTTCTTTGCGCTTCAACATTTTTCTTAGATTTTGGTTCATTCATCATTATATTCTATAGCTCTTGTTCAAAGAAAACTAGGATTTTTGCATTACAATTTTGTGTAACCTTTTTGATTAATTTCATTAAAATTTACTGCACATTTTCATATTTTTCAAAATATATTATATTTGCAAACAATTTTTTGTATTTATAGTGTTTTGTATTATAATTGACAATGCATCTAAAGCCCGCAGTCTTAAATAGTATTTAAAAAATAAATTTTTTCAAAAAATTTTCTTCGAACGTAATCGGATACCTGAAGAGTAATTAAATATTTAATATAATAATCGCTAATATTTAATATAGTATTTTAATATATTAATTGCCATTAAATATTCTTTTTTCTTCCATTTCATAGAGAAATGCTTTGTGTTTCAATCCAATTGATTTGTAGAATAAATTCCCTACTTTGAAGTAAGAAGAGATCCATTTGGGAGAAATGTACTCTATAAATTCAACAAAATCGCAATTGAATCTGCATTACATTCAAAAGGTTTGTGTAATTTTCATGATTTCAGTTATTCCAATTGTAAAATATAATTAGTTATAAAAAACAGAATTTCTAACATATAACTGAAAATTCTATTAATCTAATAAAGTGTACAGAAGATCACAAGCTTTTCCTATTTCCTAGCGAATGAATACGATATTACCACCCCTCGTTTAAAATAAAGACAAAGGGTAGCAGAAAAACAGCTCTTTTCAAAATAATAAATTTCATAAACTATTTAAGTGGATTTCTATCTGTTTCTACAATGGTTAATCAATATTTGTAAACAGAAGGAACGAATTTCAATTTTGTAAAAGGCTGCTTTGATATTCTTATCAATAAAATGGGTGAAGAGAAAATTTTCCATTAAAATAAAGAGTTATTAATCTTGAAAAGAAGGTTAAATAAAAAGGCATGAGTATTAATATTACCTTTACAATAAACTGTAAATTGTATTGATAGATTTATTAAATTAGTTTTTATTATAATAAAGGTAAATGTGGAAATTAAAAATAAATTAGCTAATTTTGAAATTTAGCTTAAGTAAGAATTATATAAACGAAAAGAAATTTGATAAAAATATCAAATCACTATCTTTGTTAGTTTTTGAAAAATTAATCTTTATGAAAAGAATATGCAGGTTGTCTCGAAAAAAGCGTGTAAGTACTTTTATATCAATCAAGTTCGCAATATATATATTTATATATATGTATATAACAACCATAAAAAATTAAAATAATTAAAACCTATTTCCAGAGTCAACAAAAATTAAATAAAACTAAATTAGGTCGACATCGGAATTAAACAACAAAAAGTTCACAAAGATGAAATGAAACCTATTTATGAAACAAATCTAAATTAATATAATTAAGTAAACGGAACTAATTACGGAAACAAAACTAAAAATTGGAATCGAAACTAAAAAGGATTTCGGATGCTAACAAGTTTAAAATTAAAAAATTAAAAAAAAATCATTGTAATTAGTGAGCGCAAATGCAGCTGCAACTAAAATACACATGAATCTAAATTAATTAGCGAAAAATAAATTAAAAAAATTAAAAAAAAAATTCTTTTGTGGCGATTCATTCTCAAAAAGTATTTACAAAAATAGCTTTCGATGTCGGAATGAGCACTGGAAAAAGAATTCTAACTTAAGAATAGAGTCAAAATATTAGCTTCAAATTTACTTTATTTATTTCTAATGAGCCCTTTAAGCATCATTAGAAATTATAGAATAACGTTTTTACTGTAGGAATTTTTTTCGGTCTTCAAATTTCTACTCATAGAATAATATTTATACTTTTCGAAGAACCCAGTTTATTATTTTTTTAAGAAAAGAAAGGGTGAATTTTCCAAGGAATAATGTGGATCTGAAATTTTTTCTAACTGCTCCCCTATATAATACGTGCTGAAAACTGAAGCTGAATTCCAAAGATTTCGCGAAAAAACTTTAAAAAATAATAAGTGATTCAAATTCAACTTTTTAAAAGTTTCCTTCTAATTAAGAAATCATTACTTTTATAGCTTATTACGTTGGTCTTATCAATACCTTTTGTTGTTGCTGTCTGCAAATATCTAATGTTTGTCAGACCAGTTCCCGCAGGCTGCGACTGCTAAAATATCTACAATAATTAGGAGATTAGATGTTAATCCTTCTTTAGAAAGTCCGATGCAACCCAGAATGTGATCCGGTGAAGGTGGATGGTCACAGCATTTCTTACAAATAGAATCAATATTTCCACCCCTTTAAAAGGAAAATACTTTAAGGTGGCCGCTTCTTAGTCTAGCTAGAGCTGTCTTAGACACAGTCCCAGGTCACATTCGATTTCAAGCAGAGTGGGGGGATGTTCCCGTGTAGCATTGGTGCGTTGATAGAATAATTATTATTGCAAAATTAAATTTAAAATTTTCCATTTGAGTATGATTCTTGATAAGTAAGCGAAGAGCTAGTGGCTGTTTTATTTTCACGACCCTATTTAGCACATCTTCTTCTTCTTATATACAGCCGACTTCCCCGCCACCACTCAACGTAGCAGTATCAACAAGTCGACTGCTGAATAAGTATTGTCCAACCTTACATGGACCGAACAGTGAAACGAACATTTCTTTCGGGGTAGTCAATAGCTGTCTTTCTCTCCACCTCAATACTCTCAAACGGTTGGAATGAAACTGTCCATCTTTGACATCCCGTCCTTTAGGATTTTGAGATGACCTGGTGCCATCAGTACTGTACTTATATTCTTCTATTTACAATCTTCAGGTCTTTCCTTAACTCTGAAATTTCCATACATTCCAATAAACAATGGTAAACCGTACCCATTTCTCCACAAATGCCTTTATTTTTCTGCGTTCTTCTAAATCTTTGGAAATGTGCAAGAAATCTCAACAGAGTGCCAGGGGAAGCTCCCATGTACCATTGGTGCGCAGGTAGAATGCGCCCTATTTAATTTTTAGATCTTTCATTTGAGTCTAGTTCTTGATAAGTAAGCGAAGAGCCAGTAGCCGATTCATTATTATTACCCTCTTTGGCCTAACCTCCGGTTGGAACCTTGGAATGGGGATGAGATGCCTCCGGTATGGTGATTGGATCTCGCCAACCCAGTGGATGCAATAATAGGTGGGACACTGACCCTCCAGTCGATGATGGAGGTACTCTTTACGGGGAGGGTTGTACCGTGGCCGGTGATGGCCCTTAGGACTCCACCACAGTTCCCGCCAATGTTGCTGCTGTGGTGGTCCGGTTATTCAGTCTTGTGGGGTTAATCCGTGTGCCTTTTGGTGGGTCGGAGGTCAGGAGTATGACTTACCCTCTTAGACCAATCTATCGTGCACTTTGCCGTGATAGTGTTGGCTGGATTGCGCCAATGTGAAGGTTGAATTCGGGCAAGGATCAAATCCCCTATCTTATGATTTGCAGCCGTGTAACATATCTCCTATACAGTGATCACCAATGCCGAGTGGCTGTTACTGGTTTATTAAGATATCACCACAATATTCTCCCATCAGTGAGTCTTTGGAGAAACGAGCGATTTCATTGCGCCAAGCGTTATGGCGAGCGGGGAAAGTGTTGTTGCTTCTAGTGAGTGAGTCTGACGACTTTAGTTGCTGCGTCAAGTGAGTCCAACGAATTTGCTTTTATTTGCGTATTCTGCAGGCAGTGCTCAAATCACGTCCAGGTCACCCCTGTAGCGATGATTTTGGATCGAATTGTGCCAATGGGGAGGTTGAATTCCGGAAAGAATCGAATTCGCGATTTTATGATTTGCGGTCGAGTAACATATCCCCTAGGCAAAAGTGATCACACATTTTTAGTCGCAGTTACTGGCTTATTTAGATGCCACCACAACTTCATTGCATTATTGTATACGTTGTTGGTATCTATGCGGACGCCGTGAATAAGTAGAATACATACGCTGATTTCATCTTATCTATATCTGTTACGAAAAACTGTATCAATGAAAATTATAAATTTTTATAAATATAATATAATGAGAATATAAATTTTATAAATACATGTAACATTTTTATAAATACGAGATAAACCAATAGCAAGACTTCCATTCTATTCCCTTTCTACTCTTAAACATATCCAAGTGCAAACTCAGAGTCCTGTTTTAGACAATCAATTCTACAAGTTTAATCCATAATTTTGATGCTATGTAATTTTCGCCCTTTTTCTTGTCATTTTAACTGGATCATATCATGAGAAAGAAGAACTGAACTGAGAAAGCAAAGCATAATAATATTCTTTAACTATATTCCTCTAATAAAGTGTATCGTAAGAGTAAGCGATTCATATTTCTTCGGAAATACTAAAACCACTCACTTAAAATAAAGAAACCTGCCATTGAAAGGTGTTGGGAAAATGTCACGTGTTAAAGTTGTTAATTTCCCGGCATCCACAGCAATTTTGTCCAATTTTGTGAAATTTGCAAATACACCTGTGCAATAAACAAAAACCAAAGATTAGACAAAAAATTTGCTTTCCTAGAAAATTAATATATTTTAAAACATTCGTATTTAAAAATATTTTCATTATTCTCTGCATAATTCCTAATTACAAATATTAGGAAGACATAAATTTAACTTTTAAAATTAAATCTCCTACCTGACGATAGGAAATCGAAACTTGATTTATGTAATCTCTTCACGATGATTTAATTCTGAATATATTAAACTAGAATATTACTTTGGGAAACGTGTATCTTCTAAATAAAACTGCATGTTTGTCTGCCTGTGTCTTATGATTTCCTAAATCGTTGATCCGATTGCGATGACACTGGGTCAGCTTATGGTTTACACCTACGGGTTATAAGGATAGTACAATGATCTAAAATTTAAAAAAATTCTGATCTCAACCTCATCTATTTACCAATTATTAATCTCCAAATAGCTCACCGAGGAGACAACAGATTCTGTAGAAAGGCTAAATCCAAGTGAAAGGCTAATATTTTGTAACAATTGAACACCAAAGCTATGAAAATCATTCTCAGAGGTAACAACTTTATGACAGATTATGCGAGAACGTTTTATGGAGACCAACCTTGAGGGTTTTATATTTTAGTTAAATTTAAGTGTTTTTCGCAGAAACCATCAAAAATATTGAAGTACAAATAATTTCGCACTCTATTAGCTTTCAAAAAATTATCTTTTCAACTATATTAACGATTTTATGGAATAAATATATTTTCTATGTTTAATCCATTTTTAAAAAATATTTTTTAATCCAATTTTCTAACATTTAACTTGAGAATTCTGAACGTATATGAAACAAATCACGAGATCCAATAAATAGTTTCTTTCATTACCATTCTGAAAGAATACCAAATTTTACAGTTCTAAAAAATACCCGAATCTAATCCATCAAAAATGAGTATTTGTTTGTTTATTTTACATTCTGAATTACCCTTCCTCCTATTTAGACCAAACATTTCAAAATTATTGATTGATTGGACTTAATATTATTTTTTTTCGGTGGCAGCAATGCACCGGGGATCAGAAAATTAACATATAAATTTCAGTACCACCGAAACCCCGAAGCGAGTTAAAAAGTGATTACAAATGTCACTTTTACAAGCTGTAAGTTAATATATTTAATTTAAGAGAGTAAAAATAGTGTTTCGAATATAAATCATTAATCCGAGTGAAAATTTAAACTTGCCTTAAGTGAACAAGATTATTCTTGAAATTTTAACTAAAAGTTTGAACGAAGTATTAATTTTTTTTTCATACCAGGTTTTAGTGTTTTTGTTTCTGTTGCGTACAGCGACAATTGTTCCAACTCTTTCGGAGCATAATCGATGAAATCCTTCCCCAGCGTTTTTATGGTATTGAAATAAATGTTCAAAATTCGAAGACTCTTCAGAGGCTCCAGAATGCGCCAAAATATTCCTCTGAAAAAAAAATATAATTTTTTTAAAATGTCACAAAGTAATAAATTGTTTTGCAAAATATAGAACTATAAAAAATATAGGCCAAACGATTGTCCACATTTTTTAATAGCTTTAAGATATCCGGCTACGTTAAAAACACTGGTTATCTACCACATTGGTGAATGTGTTTTTGTATTGTTATTTCTTGTAACTCTTTCCAAAACAAATTAACTGTTCTGGGAGACGGCTTGACCTATCATCCAGGGTCACATATTTATAAGCTTTAATTTCTTTTGTACTTCAATTTTCTCAAAACTTTCATTTTCATAAAAACTCTCCCCTGTTAACATGGCATCTCAAAAACTAAATGAGGTATTTACATAAAACTTTCAGCGCATGTTTTAAGTAATATTGGCAATAAAGTGAACCAAAAGTTTTATTGTTAGTAAAGTACTTTTTCATTTATTGGTGTTTTTAGAAAAATTAAGGTGTGAATCTATGGAAAAAATGCCTGTATACGTATATTTTTACATATAACTTCTTTGCATCTCAAATGTTTATTACATTTTGGTCCATTTCATTCATTATTATATTCTATAACTTGCTTGCAAAAGAAAAATAGGATTGCAGCTTTACAATTTCGTGTAGAACGTTAACCATTTTGGTTAAATTTCATTAAAATTTACAAATATCTCCATTTCTCAAAATATATTATATTTTTAAATATTTTTTGTATAAATTGTGTGTATGATTGCCAATACATCAAAAACCATTAATAGTCTTTTTTTAATGCAAATTTTTCACGAAATTTCCTTTTAACGTAGTCGGATACCTTAAATGACATATTCAATTACAGAAATAAAAAAGACACTAAATTAAAACTCCTTTTAGAAAGGAAATAATCATAACCTAAAGCGAAACTATTTTATTCCAAAATTCTATCCTAAAAACTTATTACAACAGATAGATTTATATGCATTGGTTCACGATAATTTGAAAAAAGTTAAAATTTATTTTGGCACAGAAATTAAAATGAAGTGATATCACACAAGTTGATTTCGTAAAAAAATCTGTTTGAAACATTAAATGAACACAGAAAATGTTTTAGCTAATTGACTGTTATTTCAAACTATTGGGTGAAAAGGATCGTTGGAAGATTAATTTAATAGTATAAATCACATAGCTACTATATGTTTTGTAATTTGATTATCCATATTAAGATTACTAAAATTAGAAAACTTCATTTAGGCTATAATTTTTTTAAATGGAAAAATACAAATATTGTGTAATTAGCATAAACTAAACCTAAGTAAATATTTTAGACACATTTATGAATAAAATAGAAGAATACAATACACTTCCAGAAAGAAATTAACGGGAAATGGAAAGTGAAGAGAAAAGATAATAATTTAGATGCATAATGCTTAGAACAGAAAATAAAAATAAAATCAGCAGATTTTAAAAGAAACCTACCTCAATACTCTGCAGTTCTCAATATGAAGCGTCCGCAACTCATCTAAAGCCTTTGGCGGTTTATCAAACAGATTAGTTAACGTCACATTCTTCAAATGCATTTCGATCACTTTGACAGTTTCAAAGACATCATACGGCAAATACTGCATAACGGAATATTCGATGTGGACCTGGAAATATTTTGGAAACGTTAACATGGCAAGTAGTAAAAGAAACCTAAAAGGCATTTGAAACATTTTTGGATATGAGTTTCTTCTTTCTTATACATATATACAACAACTATAAGAGAGCATTAAAATAATCAAAACAAATTTCCTGAGACAACAGAAATTAAAACGAACCTAATTAGGTCGAAATCGAAATTAAAATTTAATTTAAATGAAACGCTAAAAGTTCCCAAAAATGAAAAGTAAATGAAATAGAGCCTATTAATGAAAAAATCTAAATTAATATAATTAATAAAATTATGTAAACGAAACTAAAATTGGAATCGAAACTAAAAATTATTTCGAATTCCAACAAGTTTAAAATTTAAAATTTTAAAAATCTACTTTTTAAAATATGGAAAAGTAATTTTGATTCGGTTGTGCTCGTTTTTGCTTTGCTTGTTTTGTTGATTAATATATACATATATATATAAGGCCTTAAGTCCGAAATTTACTATATGTCTCTAATTATCTTTCAGCTCTCACAAAATTTCAACCTTAAATGAAAGTGGAAATTATTAAACTGCAAATCGATATTAAATTGTTTTTAAATCGAAACCATTTTTTTAAAATTTAAGTAAAAATCATTATGTGTACTAATGAATAATTACATTAATTTATGTAATATTTCAAGAATTATTCAGCAAAAATTAATAGATTCATCATAAAATTCAAGTTTCAGTTTAACTTTCAAATAGATTTTTAAATGATGGGAATAATAATATTTTATTTTATTTTGGTCTATAAAAATAGTTAAAACATTTATTAAATCTAAATTTTACACATCATTTAGTAATAAGAAATCATATTCTACGAAATATTCTTGGCACTTCAAGTTTCTAATAAATAAATGAAGGTTTCTATCTTCTGTTATCGAATATGATCGACTTATGAAGTTTTGAATAGAAATGTTTGGAAAGTTCATCATTTTCATTCTTAGGCCAGCCAGGTTTGAGAAACCCTAGACACTAATAATCTTTCAGACGGTCGATAAAGTGGTTTAAAATTACCTGTTTTTATCGAATAGTGATATTCAAATATTCAAAAATCAGTTCGTTTTAGAGACTGAGCTGATTAAAGTTTATCTATTTTTATTTAAAAGTTAAACATTCTTCAATTTTTTAAAGCATTTATAGACATATTACATTCTATGTAATTTACTTCATTTGGAGATGTATTTCGATTATTAAATTTTTACAAATCAGCCATTGTACCTTGAATTGAGTATATATATATATATATATATATATATATATGTTTGTCTTAAATAAAGTTGATTTATTTTAATAATATTCTAAAAGTCACAAAAAGTTTCCTCTATATTTTCTTTTTAGAAAAAACATATTTCATATTTATTTCATTTCATGCAGATATTTATTTATATTTTAATTTCAGTTTTTGTCAATCTGATGGCAACATATTGATAAAAGATAATTTTTCCCCTTTTACTCATAACGTGCTCGTTCAGACTAAAATTTATTGTTTTGTCCAAAATATATTGTTGAAAAATACAGTTAAAATTTTTCTTTAAAAGTTCATTAAAAATAGAAGCTTACGTTATATATTAAAACACTGATATCATTAGAAAGCTAATTTTTAAAAGTCTTTAATTTGATGTAAAAATCATCTTTGTGCGATAATATTTTCGGAAGTCATAGCGGAAAACGTCGAAACTTCTCTTCATTTTTAATTAATTCAAATTCTAACGAAAAATTCAAAGAAAGGGCTCTGATTTGTACATTCCCGACCATCAAGGTATAAAAGTACCAAATTTGGTAGCTGTAGATGCCACGGTCTGGCCTGTAGAGCGCCAACACACACACACTTTGAACTCTATTATAAGTATAGAATACAACATTAAAGATTAAGGGGAGCAAATTCGTTCCCCACCCCTCCTCCACAAAAATGTTAGAAAAAAGTCGTTTGTTGTCTAAAAGAATGAAAATGTGATGGATGGATGCTTTTTTTTCTTTCTTAAATAAATAAGAAACAATACGAATTAATTATTTTTAAAATTCTCGCACAGACACACGCATTGAGCTTTATTATAAGTATAGATTAATCGGAAGTGCTCTATACTTTTCTTGCACAGTGATCAAAGCAATGCAATATGACAACATATAATTTATTTGGGTAAAGAGAGAATTAAATGAATCAAAGCTGCTTATGTCCAAAATACTCGCTGTAATTTCACTTACTTCCTTATACCGATATCTCTCCGAATTCTTAAAAACCTTCCTTATGACTTCAGCATCAGTGAGATTCTGGCAGAGCAGGTAGGTGAATGGGGCTTGGGTGCAAACGCAGGGGGCGATATCTTCAGGTTCGGGACAACCTGTTTCACCAAACCCTTGGTGGAAGAAGCACAACAAAGCAGTTAAAGCTAATAATTTCCACATTGCAGAGCTGCAGTTTTGTTTCCACTTCGGATATTTTCAACTCGGTTAAATGAAGCAAAATGCTGAAAAGTACATCTAGATCTATTTATATGTTTCATGAATTCCTGCATGATAAGAGGTTACGTGGTCAAAACAAACATAGGTTTCTTTTTCTAAATGTACTCATTCAGCACATTATCTTTTAGCTACTTCCATTTGATCATGTCGCGATAAGAAAAAGTCTACCAGCGAAATAAAAAAAAACGGATATATTTTCTCTTAATAAGTGAGATAAATGGGTTCTCTTACTATAAATTTGCTATTTTGTTTTTTCAATTTCAGTTATGTCTCAGTGCTATTGAGAATTCTACAATTACACCATTTCTGTTGGAAATATGCTGATATGGATTCTAAATATGAATAAAATATATTAATTTTTTTAATACGACTTAATGCAAAGACCTTGAATTTTAATTTGGTTGAATTCAAAAATTTAGCATTTTCTTCCATTCCAAAATTGTTCTCAATCATTTAAAAATTATTTTATTTACGTTATTTACGAATCATTATCTTGCTTCTTTATGAATCATTATATTTTTTCATTATGAATTATTATCTTGTTTATTTATGAATCATTAT
>JAPMOQ010014769.1:2311675-2339824 GCA_026543055.1 Argiope trifasciata
TATTTTTTCATTATGAATTATTATCTTGTTTATTTATGAATCATTATCTTGCTTTTTTATGAATCATTATCTTGCTTCTTTATGAATCATTATATTTTTTCATTATGAATTATTATCCTGTTTATTTATGAATCATTATCTTCTCTTATATCTGTTTACCATATTCCTTTCGTTCAAATTAAACTTTTAACATCTGTAACTCTGATAAGAAATGTTTACTTATAAAAACACCTAATTCTAGTATTTCAAGCTAAGTTTATACTTCAAGTCTTAATAAGTGTCCCATGCAATACAACGTATTTTTCCTGCTTGATTGAAAATGCGCATTTTGTTTATTAGGATGAAATCACACGATTTGAGAAGAGAAAAATTATTTTAAATAGAAAAAAGTGGAATACACTTCGAATTACTGGAATCTTTTGATATTTTTTAAGGAAAATATTATTTACAAGAAACTGTACACCACCTCAAATTTATGCATTCATGAACAATTTCGTTTTAATTTTTAATTTATATTCTTTTATGGTTGATATAATTATTTTATACATAGATTAATTTCAAAAAAACCTAAGCTGCAATCTTTTTTTTGAATTTTTCTTCAGAAATAAGACATTTTGTAGAAATAAAAAAGTTCAGAAATAAGATGTTTTGCAGAAATACAAAAGTTTGGAAATAAGATGTTTTACAGAAATAAAAAAAAAGTTCCGATCTAAGACGTTTTGCAGAAATAAAAAAAGTTCAGAAATAAGACGTTTTGCAGAAATACAAAAGTTCAGAAATAAAAAATACAGAAATAAGACATTTTTCAGAAATAAAAAGTACAGAAATAAGACATTTTTCAGAAATGAAAAGTACAGAAATAAGACATTTTGCAGAAATAAAAAAGTTCAGAAACAAGATGTTTTCAGAAACAAAGAATTAAAAAATGAGACATTTTGCAGAAATAAAAAAATTCAGAAATAGATGTTTTTCAGAAATAAAAAATAAAACATTTTGCAGAAATAAAAAAGTTTAGAAACAAGATGTTTTGTGGAAATAAAATATTTTGCAAAAATAAAAATGTTCAAAAATAAGACATTTTACAGAAATAAGAAAGTTTAGAAATAAGATATTTTGCAGAAATAAAAAAGTTCGGAAATAAGATATTTTGCTTAACATTGCGTGTCAGGTCATCTCGAGTTTAGTAGTCAAAAAAGCTTATCAGCAGTTTCGCAGTTTTAACAAAATTATCGAAACTCTCTGAAACTGCAAAACGTGACTGCAAGCTTGAAAATATTTTATGTCATGAAAAAGAGAATGATAAAATAAATTATAAATATATATGATATTTTCATATCTAGTTTCGTTTCTGGTATAATTCACTCATTAATTGAATTATTCTAAAAAACTTAAAATCATTGATTAATTACTTTTGTGTATTTAATCAAAATATAGAATATTGGTGATAATGAAATAAGATACAACAAAATCTTGCCATATTTATTAAATAAAGTATCCACCAATAATGCGACATATGAGGAGACCACACGTAGTTACAAATTTCTGCAATCTCTCATTTTTACATTGGAAAGACGGGGGAATCAAAGCAATAAATAACAGATATAATAATGAAGTAAATTTATTGCTATTATATTTTTTTCGTACTAACATGGTGTTTATTTTAGTACTAGCTGGTACCCGTCACGCTGCTGCCATCGAAAAAGAAAATAACATTAAATGCAATCAATCAATAATGTGGCAATGTTTTACTGAAATTGGACGAACGGTAGGACAGTATATAAATACAAACAAGCAAATATTAATTTTTGTACATTAGATTTGTGTATTATTTTAGAATTGTAAAGCTTGGTGTCTTTTCAGAATGGTAATGAAAGAAGCTATTTATTGTATCTCATCATTTGTTTAATTTTCGTACAGAATTCTCAAATTTAATTTTAGAAAATGTGATTAAAATAGTTTCTTTTGAAACTGATTAAACATAGAAAAAATATTTATTCTATAAAATCGTTAATATAGTTGAAAAGATAATTTTTGAAAATTAAGATAGTGCAAAATTATTTGTAGTACAATATTTTTGGTAGTTACTGCGAAGAACACTAACATTTAATTAAAATTAAAAAACCCCAGGGTTGGTTTACCCAAAACTTTCTCGCATAATCTGTGATAGAGTTGTCACCTCTGAGAATGACTTGCATAATATTTTTGTTCAATAGCTATAAAATATCAATCTTTCACTTGGATTTAGCATTTCTACAGAATCTATTGCGTCTCCTTGGCGAGTTATTTGGAGGTGAATCTTGGTAAATAGATACGGTAGAGATTCGAAAATGTTTTTTAATTTTAGATAGTTGTAAATATATGTAACCATCCCTTAGGTGTAAGCATTGATCTGACCCAGTTTCATCACAATCGGAAGAACGGTTTAGGAAGGCATAAGAGACAAACATTCATTTTTTATTTATAGAGATTATTAACATTTATTTTTGGCTTACTAAAAAACTAATTCATATTTGTAAGAAAAAGCTGATAAATCTAAGATACTAATTAATAAAGGAATCAATAATTTTAAATATACTTAATAAAGCAGCTGGATAGCACAATAGCCCTTGAAAACTTGTTTAAATTTTTATGCAAGGTATGATTTTACATTCTATTATTATTTACAATTCCTTTTTTAATACTTACTTTATTAATTTCAATCGTCTAATCTTTTACCATTTGAATACCAGTTTCTTTTCTTTCCAAAATTTAGATAATGTAAGACTCTATTGCATCAAATAAATTATAAATAGCAATATTTTGCTTAAAAATAGCAAAAATTAGCTATTGGTGCAATTTACTTATTGGTGCTTTTTTAACCCTTTATTTACTGACCGTGCCTGAAAGTGTCATTTAAATTTAGCTTATATCTTTACTATGTGACTGTTTTTGCTGACTGTATTCTAGATGTTACACAGAGAATGTAACCTAAATAACATGAAGTTAATATAAGATAAAAGTAGGGAAATATTAAATTAATAATTAAATGAACTATTTCGATTAAATATATTTTTCTTCGGTTAAATGGGATTATTCTGCAATAAAACTCAACTACCGGTGCAAAAATGAAGTAGAAAAATGGATGGCAACATAATTCGCTAAATAAAGGGTTAAATGCGACACACATATCCCATTGATGTTGAAGTGACCATATAAAATACAGTAAAAAGTATAGTCTCAAGTGTTTTTAATATTAAAACAATTTTACCAGTTGCGTATCCAAGATAATTCATGACATTTTTTTGTTTTGTAAATTACAAAACATATTTTGTTGACTGCAGCTTTACAAGTGCATACAGTTTTCGTTCGGATCACTTTATTACTATTTTATTACCAAGAATGGGTTAAGGATTACAGTGGCATATGAACAAAATCATAGAAATCAATTGCAACATGCACTTCAATAAATCCCTCACTTGCTAATCCTTTTGGATGATAAAAATTATTAGCGGGGCATATACAGGGTATAGTTGAATTCAACAGACAAAATCAGAGGGGTGTTAGAGGGGTCATCGTAAGCATCAAGAGGATAAAGAATCGCCATTCAACATGTGATCCCAAAAATCCATACCATCCGCTGATAAGTCTAATTCTATCTGTACATGGGAGATTTCCTGCTTATTTCCATAGATTTGGAAAAACGTAGGAAAATAAATGTATTTGTGGAGAAATGGGTTCGGTTTACGCACTATTGAAAGGAGTGTATAGAGGTCTCAGAGTGAAGGAAAGGACCTGAAAATTGTCAATATGGATTTAAGCGCAGTACTGATGATACCAGGTAATCTCAAAACCCTGAAGGATAGGATGTGAAAGATGGACAGTTTCATTCCAGCTGTTTGAGAGCGTGAAGGTGGGGAGAAATATAGCTATTTACTACCACCAAATGAATGTTAGTTTGATGGATTGGTCAATGTAAGTTTGGATAATGCTAAATAGCAGTCGACCACTACAATTCCTGTCGATACTGCAACCTTCAGTTGTGGCGGGGTGGTCGGCTTTATACAAGAAGTCGGTGAAAATCGCAGATATATAGAGTCAGAGAATTGTTGAAAACTGTAGGAAATTAATGAAAAATAACAAATGTCAGCTATGAATTTCATTTTAAATGAAAGCACATATTTCAAAGTTTTTTGTGTGCTAGTAACATGCGCATTTGATGATTTAGAGGGTTGAAAATTAGTGAAAAAGAAAAAAGTAGTTTAGAATCCATATTTGTTAAAATATTAAAACTTGAAGAAAATAAAAGCTTGAAAATGTAAGAAATTTTAAATTCTTTAATTTGCTATAAGAGTGGACTCTAAAAACGCAGGAGCTATTCAAAAAAAAAATTAAAATATGCACCAGGAAACAATCCAACTACATCAGTACAATCGCTCACAGAGAGCATTTTCAAATTCGAAATGTAAATTCAGAGCAAGGATAATAGGCATTAAGTAAATGAAAAATTACCAGAAAACATACGTCGCAGGTAACGTGTTTTAATAAAAATTGGTGGAGGTGAACACTAGAGGCTTGATGCCACTCAGGAAGATGCACGCTTTTCTGCTTGAGTTTTAATCACAGATGAAGCCTTCTTCTTCTTGTTTACAGCCGACCACCACGCCACCACTGAACGTAGCAGTATCGACCGGAATTGTAGTGGTCGACTACTGAATAGGTATTGTCCAACCTCACTTTGACCGAACAGTAAAACTAACAGTAGTAAATAGCTGTCTTTCTCCTCATCTGTGCATCTAACATACCTAACATTCCTTCAGGGCTTTGGGGTGACCTGGTACCATCAGTGCTTACTTAAATCATTAGTTACAATCTTCAGGTCTTACCTTCACTCTGAGATCTCCATACATTCTATTAAATGGTGGCAAACCGTACCGATTTCTCCACAAATGCATTTATCTTCCTGCGTTTTTCCAAATCTTTGGAAATGTGCAGGAAATCTCCCATGTCGAGATATTATTTGGATTATAAGTGGATGGTATCTTCTCCTTTTTATTTCCGGATTAGGAATAAAGTCGAAAGTGACTCTTCCTTTTTTGGACATACCATCGGTCAGACCATTGTAGTTTTATTTCTTCTCTCCATTCCCCTTTTAAAACACCACTTGATTTGAGGTCAATAATATCAACACTCTCTTTCTGTGTCGCCAACTTCGCACAGTGATCCGTCTTTTCATTACCCTCTATCCCAATATTTGCCTTAATCCAATTCAACTCTATCAACATGTTAATTTTAACACTTTTTTAACATCCCTATTTCCTTATTACAATTGTGAGATGACTGTATGCCTTGTAAAACTGACAGAGAATCGGAAAAAATGGAGCACTTCTGTCCGTCCTCCACCCTTTCACAATATTCAATAGCCATCGATTTTCATCGACTTAGCGCCGTTTGGGAACCCATGTTTAATGGCGATTCTTTATCCTCTTGCTGCTTACGATCACCCCACTGAGACCCCTTAAGCGAAAAGCACAAGTCTGACTCGTGTTAAAGAATTTGTGTCATAAACAAAAGCTATGAGTCTGACTCGTGGTGAGACATTTATGCATAAGATGCGATGTATTATTATTAGAACAAGCGATAGGAGTTATTCTACATCGAACGGCACGGCGCGCGACCAACTTTCTTGTTTACTGTAGCTCGCGTAATTGGCAGAAATCGTGTATGGCTCATACTATTTTATATTGTAATGAAACTTGTTACTAATTTGATTCGGACTGAATGACTCTTCAGTGGTAGAATGCTACGAGTACTTTCACGTAAATAATATCTAAATTACTTAATGAATTTCAAAGATTTAAAGGATTGAGAACGAACTTTATTTAATAATCATCTTTTATTTTTTTTCACTAAGCAATTTCATATGCAAATTTGCGTTATTTAGTAAATTATTCAAATTACTGAATAAAATTTTTTGATATTTAAAAGTAAAATTAGCAAGGAATTGCAATGTATGAAGTGGAAAACGCGTGCTCAGAAGAGTATTTAAATTGCTCCTACTTAAGTATTCTAATAAGTTAAGCGCATTCAGCACTATGAAAAAAAATTAAAATTCTAAGCAACATAATTTTCAGCGTTTTATTTCATCATTTTTAACTTTATTACCTGAGTTGAAATAGCAAAAAATAATGAATCCGTTACATGAAATTTTAAACAGTCTCGATTTGTAAAATTTGCAATATTTAAGTTTCAAATAAAATTCATTTGATGTTTAATATCACTTGCCGAATTTAAGGTATCCACCTACGTTCGAAGCAAAAATTTTGAAAAATTGGATTAAAGAAATATTTATTATTTGTTGATGTATTGTCAATTATAAACATTATAAATACATTACAATTATTCGGAAATATAATATATTTTGAGAAATAGGAAAATGTGTAGTGAATTTGAATGAAAGTTAAATAAAACGGTAAACACTCTACACAAGATTGCAATGCAGCCATCCTATTTTTATTTGTACACAAGTTATAGAATGTAATAATGAATGAAATGAATCAAAATCTAAGAAAATCATGGATAAAAACCTACGTATATATGCTTTTTCCTAAAATATTTTTCAAAAGATCTATAAATGAAAAAGCATTCCTCCGACAATAAAACTTTCTGGTTCATATCATTGCTCATATTATTTAAAACACATGCTGACATTTTTAAGTAAATATCTTTATTGTTTTTTGAGATATCATGTTAATGGTGGAGAAGTTTTAGAAAAATTAAAATTGAAGACAAACTTTAGCTTATAAAAATATACGACACTGGATGATATATCAGGCCATTCTTTTCCTAGAAAAGATAAACCGTTTTGTGAAGAGGAACGTATGAACTACAATAATTACCAATTTTTAAAAAATGTCGCCAATGTAGTCGATAACCTGTGATTTTATGGTAATCCTTAAACTTATTTTTAATGGTTAATGATCTTTGTTTTTAACAATAGGTTAATTTACATAAATGATTGTAAGGAATATCGAATGAAAGAGTTAAAATGAACCAAAAGCTCTAATTGTTAATCAAAACTAAAAGGGAAAATAAGCTATGATCACAAACTTTTATGACATCGACGCAAAATAATTTCATAAATTATTAGAAACCCTTTTGAAATACGATAGTCAACGTATCTGAGTAGATTAATAAGAGCAGATTAGATAAATTCATCGCACTATTGCTTGAAAGCGATGAGTCATGATATTAACATTAACAAACTCACTTCAGAAATTTCCAAATGTGTTTGTGATTCGAATTTAACTTTCATGAAATGTCAAAGAAGCGTTTGTAGACACGCATATAGAAATATTTTAAAAAAATAGGTTTTCTCTTTATACCTCAGCATCTGATAAACATAGAATCAGATTTAAAAAACTGCTTAAATCGGTTTCTTCCAGAAATAAAGTTGATTATACAAAAAAAAAATAATAATGGGTAAATATTCAAATTAATTTTGTTTGAAATACAACATTTTTAATTCATTCTGTCGATACTGCTGAGTTCATTGGTAGCGTTGTGGTTTACTGCATGCAAGAAGAAGCAGCATTTTTAATTCACCTAAAATTTGTGTTGTTTTAATGGATACGACTACGTTAAAACACTGATTATCGACCACATTGGCAAATTTATTTATTTATAATTATTTTTTGTATTAAGACATTAGAATTTGCACACATTTTTAGTTACACATTAGAATTTGCTACACATTTTCCTATTTCCCAAAATATATATTTCTAAATATTTTTTTTTCTATTTTAAGTATTTATAACTGAAAATACACCTAAAAATCATAAATATTTTTTTAAAATTTGCAGCAGTTGGATGCTTTAATTGAAAAAAAGTTTCTCCCTTTTCTTTAGTTGAGCTGAAGGAAGCTTTCTATATTTTACCGTACAAAATGCGAACCAAAATTTATGATCAGAAATTATATACCCATCATTCTTTACTATGTAATCATTTCTTCCTGTGATCGAGGGCGTTTTATTTATAGAACTATCGGAGCATTCAAGATTGCATCATCTTCCTCCTCTCTTTCAGATCCATTCTTGTTTCCAATGCACAAATTCATCATGCCATGCCATCGTTTTTATACAAATTGTAGAATAACCCAATTGCTCATGGCGACTTTAAAATCTATATAAATTTAACTTGTCACCATCATCTACGTGTGTCTGTAACATTGGTGGCGAGAAAAGTGTTGAACATGTGCTCTCTGTATTCCAAGATTGAAGGCGCAAGACAGAACCTGAGACTGGCTCTCCAAACCATTCACACAAAGTGGCCATTCAACAAAACCATTAAAAAACCCCCAATTATGGCCAAACTAATCATAAAAATATTTTTATCAACTCGTTTCCATCAAAAGTGCTGTTGGAAATTCTTCACAATTGATTATTGACACCTGTTGAATTTTCTTCTTCTTAACTGATATTTTCTTATTTCATTCTTGTATTAGTCCTTCATCACTCTTAAATTTTATTATTTTCTTTTACTATGTGTAAGCCCCGTGTGATACTTTGTGGTGCATAGGAATTTTATAAAAGTTCCAATAAAAATATATAAATTCAATAATTGACTTATTTAATTTCACTCAGTATTGCTATCTATAAACAATCGAAGGCAACTTAGTTTTGAATTCTTTTAAGTCATCCGAGTAGGCAAAGAAGCAAATGCCTGCCTTCGTAAAGTGTTTGGAGTTTCTTCAAAACCCCAATTTCCATAGTTATCTTATATATCTATATCTATACTTATAATAAAGCTCAATGTGTGTGTGTGTGTGTGTTGGCGCTCTACAGGTCAGACCGTTGGACCTACAGCTACCAAATTTGGTACATGTATACCTTGGAGGTCGGGAATGTGCACCTCGGAGCCCTTTTTTCGAATTTTTAATTAGAATTTGAATTAATTAAAATTTAAACGAAATTTCGATGTTTTTCCGCTAAAACTTCCGAAAATATTATTGCACAAACATGATTTTATATAAATTTAAAGATAAAAAAATTAGCTTTCTAACAAATTTTTAAAGAAATATTTTAACGATGTTTTTATCACGTGACTGGATAAAATAAAAGAATGCCGGAAGTTCGAATAAAAAAAACTATCATCGCAAAATAAATCTAAAGAAACACAACTTTTAACACGTGACTGGATAAAATAAAATAAATATAAAATGTGATATTTTCTAAAAAAATAAATGCAAAGCAAAGGTTTCTTTAATCGTTGGCAGTATCTAGACATTTATTCCATAAATAATCTTTATTTACGGTAAACCTGATTGATTGAATTGACAGGATATGCACTGAAATCCCGATTCAATGGCATAGTTCCATAATCGTCTGCAATATCTGTATCATTAATTCAATAATTTTTTCCCCTTTTTCGCTTTTTTTTAAAGAAACATATTTAATATTTGGCATCACCGAAAAAAATACTTTTAATATTTTGGAAGCATAACCGATAATTAAAACTGACTGATTTATAAAATTAAAGAATATTATTAGGAAAACGTGTTCTTTTAGAACTTTCAATCCATCATCTTAAAGAAATTATTAATTTCTGGCCAATCAATGCCCGGAGTTACTTCAAGGCTAATGAATATGTAATTTAATCGAAAATTTTAGAAACCATTACTCATGGCGAACAAGCTGGTCGCCAAAGGTGGCTAGTAAAGGCATAATCTATACTTATAATAAAGCTCAATGTGTGTGTATGTTGGCGCTCTACAGGTCAGACTGTTGGACCTACAGCTACCAAATTTGGTACATGTATACCTTAGAGGTCGAGAATGTGCACCTCGGAGCCCTTTTTTCAAATTTTTTATTAGAATTTGAATTAATTAAAATTTAAGCAAAATTTCGACATTTTTCCGCTATAACTTCCGAAAATATTATTGCACAAGCATGATTTTTATATCAATTTAAAGATTTAAAAAAATTAGCTCTCTAACGGTATGAGTTTTTTAAATTTATAACGTAAGCTTCTATTTCTAACAAATTTTTAAAGAAATATTTTAACCATGTTTTTATCACGTGACTGGATAAAATAAAAGAATGCCGGAAGTTCGAATAAAAAAAAACTATCATCGCAAAATAAATCTAAAGAAATGCTACTTTTAATACGTGACTGAATAAAATAAAAGAAATATAAAATGTAATATTTTCTAAAAAAATAAATGCAAAGCAAAGGATTCTATGATCGTTTGCTATATCTAAATAATTAATTCAATAAATCTTCTTTACGGTAAACCTGATCGAATTTAGGCAGTATATGCATTGGAATCCCGACTTAATGGCATATTTCTATTGTCGTTTGCAATATCTGTATCATTAATTCAATATGTATATGTTTTTCATTATAAAGTGTGATAGTTTCTAAAAAAATAAATGCAAAGCCAAGGTTTCCATAAAATCTGCAAGAGCACGTCAAAGGGAAGAAATTAGGTTTTATCACCGTGTTGCCATCATTTTGACGGAAGTTCAAATTATAAAAAAAAATTATCATCGGAAATTAAATCTGAAGAAAGGCAACTTTTAGCACGTGACTGGATAAAATATAATAAATATAAAATGCGATATTTTTGAAAAATGCAAGGCAAATTATTCTATGATCGTTTGCAATATTTAAATCATTAATTGAATAAATTATCGTTATTTATACAGGATATGCATTCAAATTCCTTTCCAATGGCCAATTTGTAAAACATTATTAATAGGCATGTACATTGTTTAATACTAATAATTTGATCTAAATGAAGTAAATAATTACATTTTATGCAGTTTGAGTCAAACAATGCATTTATGAATACTGAGTTTTAGATTTCTTCATACTTTGCTCTGTGAGCCATATTTTACAAAATATTTTATTAATATTTCAAATAAAAGTTGCTACATCAATCAGTCTTCTAAATCAATCCTTAAAACTGACTGATTTGCAAAATTAAAGAATATTATTAGGAAAATGCGTTCTTTTAGAACTTTCAGTCCATCATCCTAAAGAAAATATTAATTTCAGGCCAATCAATGCCCGGAGTTACTTCAAGGCTAATGAATATGTGATTTAATTGAAAATTTTAGAACCCATTACACATGGCGAACCAGCTGGTCGCCAAAGGCGGCCAGTATATAAATATATGAACTACCTAAGACCTAATGAAATCAACTACCAGTGAAATCCAAATAATGAAATTATATTTCTGTATATGCAAGTTTTACTATCAATTTTTTTCAGTTGATTAAGTGTTTGTATGAAAGTATCAATTGCATTACGCTTTAAATAAAATAATATTTTTACATGGAGTACAGCATTATCTTCAAATTTGATCAATCTGTCAAAAGATCCTTTTACATATTCGATATTATTTATTGAAAATGATAAAAAATGTATAAAAAGTACGAGAAACAGCACTTATTACTGTCATTACAGTTTCATTTGTATTTTTGTTTCAAATATTTTTGCATAGAATATTATATTACTTTAAATATAAATGGAAGGAATTTTATATTACGTCTCTATGAAGAAGGTTTTAAATCAGACGGGTCGAATTCAGTTGCTCGTGTTTCTCTTGCTGTTGTTTTCCCTCATGCAGTTTCTACTTTTAAACTTCATCCTTCTTGTTCAGTTTTTACTGCAGAAATAAGGGGTCTTTTATAAGCTCTAGAAGAAATTTCTAATAGTTTGAATAAAAATTTTATCATCTATACGGACTCTCTGAGCGTTTTGCATTCTCTCAACCCTTGGTTTTAAAGGTCTTAGATGTTCTTGATAAGCTGACTTCTCTTAATTATAATATTTTATTCTGTTGGGTACCAGCTCATGTTGGAATGTTAGGCAGCGAGGCGGCAGACAAGGCCGCCAAATTGGCGACTACTTCAATTCTTACCAATATTCCTGTGAACGACATAAAGAGACACATTAAAATGCTTCTTTATTCTAAATGGCACAGAGAGGGGGACTTGAAGACAAAAAAAAAACTTCATGTTATCCAATATTTATGTGCAACCTTGGCCTTCATTAGCGAACAGAAAAGCAGATACTGTTGTGGCCTGTTTACGAATTGGACGCAATAGATTCACCCATATTCATTTGTTGTTAGGTGAACAACAACCACTGTGTTCACTATGTCATTGTCAAATGTCTGTGCAGTATATTTTGTCAGAATGACCAGCGCTTACACTTTTTTTAAAAGTCTTGCCCTTCATTATCTTTTCCGCTTGATAAGATGCCTCATGCCCAACTTTTTGCTTTTTTAAAGTCCATAAAGTTTTATCCGTTCATTTGAATCGTGGTTACATTTTAGCTTCTACCCCTTTTTCTTTTTGTGATTCTTTTAAAGTAATATAATTTTACCTATTGTTTGGCGCAGTATGGTCAACATCATGGATCTTAGCTCCATAAAACCCAAACAACTTAAATTGAAGAAGGATTTCATACTGAAGATAGAAAATTCTTAACAATAAACCCGGATAGTGCAGATGTTTTGACACCAAGAAAAATTGGATAAGAATAATATTTTTAAAAACCATTGTTCAATTTATTCTTGTTTGAACGAAATCGACTAATTTTGATTAATAACTCCTGGGGCCCCGAAATATAGCATTACAGTCTAATCACATGTAAGTGAAGTTGAATATACAGAAAGAGAGTGTTGATATTATTTTCCTCAAATCAAGTGGTACCTTAAAAGTGAAATTAGAAGAAAGAAAACTGCAATAGTTTGAGAGATGGTATATGTCCATAAAAGGAAGATCAATTTTCGACTTTATTCCTAATCCGTAAATAAAAATACTATCCACTTATAATCCAAATACAATCTGGACATGGGAGAGTTCCTGCCTATTTCCAAAGATTTGGATGAACGCAGGAAAATAAATGCTTTTGTGGAGAAATGGGTTCGGTTTACGCACTATTGAAAGGAGTGTATAGAGGTCTCAGAGTGAAGGAAAGGACCTGAAAATTGTCAATATGGATTTAAGTGCAGTACTGATGATACCAGGTAATCTCAAAACCCTGAAGGATAGGATGTGAAAGATGGACAGTTTCATTCCAACTGTTTGAGAGAGTGAAGGTGGGGAGAAAGATAGCTATTTACTACCACCAAATGAATGTTAGTTTGATGGATCGGTCAATGTAAGTTTGGATAATGCTAAATAGCAGTCGACCACTACAATTCCTGTCGATACTGCAACCTTCAGTTGTGGCGGGGTGGTCGGCTTTATACAAGAAGTAGGTGAAATTCGCAATTGTATAGAGGCAAAGAATTGTTGAAAACTGTAAAAAAATAATAAGAAATAAGAAATGATATCTCAGCTATGAATTTATTCTAAACGAAAGCACATTTTTAAACGTTCTTGTGCGTGCTAGTAACATGCGGATTTGATGATTTAGGGAGTTGCAAATTACTTAAAACGAAAAAGTAGTTAAGAGCCCACATTTGCCAAAATATTAAAACTTGAGGAAAAATAAAAGCTTGAAATGTAAGCAATTTTATATTCTGTTATTTGATATAAAGCGTGTAGTGTGAAAACCGAGGAGCTTTTAAGATATTCAAATAATAAAAATAATAACAAATTAAAATATGCACCAGGAAATATTCCAGCAACATCAGTGCAATTGCTCACAAAGATCATTTTCAAATTCGAAATATAAATTCAGAGCAAGGGCAATAGGCATTAAGGAGACGAAAAATTACCAGAAAACATACGCTCGCAGGTAACGTTTTTTAATGAAAATTGTGGGGTTGCATATTCGTGGTGACAGCCTAGTGGTAAGATCTCGGCTTCGGAAGGGGAGGGTTTCAGGTTTGAGACTCGATCCAACCGAAGAACCGTCGTTTACGTGGGTCTGAGGCACGTTAAGCGTCCATGCCAAACGTATACTTTATGGTGTTGTGCGAAAACTTGTTATTAACTTGGGATTAATAGTTCAAGTGTCGTCCTCGTCATCTGACTGTGGTCCAAAAGGACGAAGTCCGTCCCCATATAGCCCTCGTGTTGCTTTAAACGGGTCGTTATTATGACTAAACTAAACTGAAACTAAGCGTATTAAAGGCTTGATGCCAGAAAGGAAGATGCACACTTTTCTGCTTGCGTTTCATTCTCAGATGAAGCCTATTTTAAGAGAGGTGTCTTCAACACGCACAACACAGAATATTTGAATTATCGAAAATTGATACATCACCATCTCGTCGAGTATACAACACAAGTTTGATATAAACATCTCAGAATAATTATCGTTCCATCGGCCCGAACACCTCAGTTACTTAAGATACCTTGTTTTCTTCGAGGACTTCTTATTAATTTTTCTACAGGAAGCACCGATAATTGTCCGCCAGAACATTTGGTAAACAGAACAATAGCACATTTTTTTTGAATCAGTGAAATCTGATTTGTTGTTCGCAAATGAAATTTAACGGTCATCAATGCAACAATGCTGCATTTAAAGGACACCTTAATAAGTTTTATTACAAATTTTAAGAATAATTACAATAAATATAATTTATGTTTTGAAAAAAACAAAGAAAGAAACAATCTGTTATACATTTTTATAGATGGTTCAATATAGTATTAATTTTAAAAAAAACATCATTTATTTCTTTCGAAAAGGTTCATCCTTAAAACCATTAGCAATGTTTGTCAATATCCTTTATATCTTTTCCATACAAGCTTTTAGGACTTTCACACTTTCCCGTCAACTTTTCATAGTTATATTCAAGCAGCCATTTTACGTCACAGTCACATTTTAAAGGATTATCTGCAAAAGTAAAAAATAAAATTTTAATATAATGCTCTGGAAATATCTCAGAATTGCAGCAAACAAACACATGATCATACTTTTTCTCTCTAAACATTGATAATTTTTGCATCACACTTTTCTTTATTAAGGAAGTTAAATTATATATCTCTTTTTCTAAAAACGATATTCTTGCTGATCTTTACAAAGCAGATCTACACATAAAATCTTTCAAATTAATCTTTTATTTTTGACACTTATCTTTAAAAATTGAACTCAATTTATTTAATGAATTAAAAAAAAACTTACATTTTCTAAATTCTTTCAAGTTTCATGAATCGTAAATCATTTTTATATGAGATCAAAGATTAATATATATTATTCTTTTACATTTAATAAAAAAGTTCTAAAAATATTAGTAAAAAAAGCTTATGACGAATGCTATTAATTGCAAATTTGAATAGACAACTTGCACCATCCATATATGGCGAAGAACCCAGTGTGTCTTATTGTTTGTAATGCAATTGTTTTTAATTTCTGTGACACTATTTACAGTCACCATTATATTTGGTTAACATTTTTTTTTAATGTTCATTGTTTTTCACAGTTTTATTTTTTTTACCCCGAAGACCGTTTTAGAATAAAAGGCTTTCATTACAGTTGCCATTAAGATAAATTATAGAAACGATCATTTAAAAGGTTCGATTGTGCTGTGCCTGTTTGGCAGTGGATATTCCCTTTTACATTGATAATCATATTCGAGTTACCACAGATAAGGAATGAGAAATTACCCTGTAAGTAAGCAGGTTCTCTCTTATCCGGAAGGAAAATAAATACTGTGGGGATGAGATGCCTTCAAACTGATTTTAGTTTTTATTCATGAGTATGTATATAACTCTTTCATCTTCATGTCGCCTCTGATGGAAATAAACATCACCTTGTGGGTGTGCCTCTCTTATGAAAATAAATTCCCTCTTATGGGTATGTCATTCCTTCTGGGAATAAAAACCCGTTTATGAGTATGTAGACGCTTATGGAAATATATACCACCTTATGAGTATGAAGCTGTTATGGGGAATAAATATTCCTCTTATGGTTATGGGAAACGCTTATGGGAATAAATGCTCGTTTATGAGTATATCAAAGCTTATGGAGATAAAAATCTATTTATGGGTATGTCGCTGTTACTGGAATAAATATCCCTCTTATGGGTATGTCACCGCTTATAGGAATAAATACTCGTTTATGGGTATGTCGACGCTTATGGAGATAAAAATCTATTTATGGGTATGTCGCTGTTACGGGAATAAATATCCCTCTTATGGGTATGTCACCGCTTATAGGAATATATACTCGTTTATGGGTATGTCGACGCTTATGATTTCTTTTTTGTGGAGGTCTCGGTATCCATTTCTGCAGCCATACTACCTCATTCAGCTTTAAAGAAAGATTAATTAAAGGCGCGAGTCGTAGTACTACGATTTGTATACTTATATTAGCATACTTTCGTCAAGATCTCCCGCCTTTAATGTATTAATGTTATGACGTGCTTTTTTTAAAATCTTGAAATACAAACAAATTTTAAGTCCACGAAAATGATGAAAGATTTTAAGTTGAACCATTTCACTCATTTGGAAGGATTTTTTACATTGGGGTTATACTTTGATTTCCATAACCAGTACATTATGATTTAAAGTTTCTTTACAGATTTCATCAGTTTGTTGGATTATATAACGTATGTAAAATTAGTGCAATTGTAAAAGGTAAAGTCATAAGCAAATGTAAATAATATTGAGTGATTGTAGCCCTGACGCTCTCATTTCATTTCAAATCGGAAAATAGTGTCTTACCTTCGAGAAAAAAATATTTGAGTCCTGTAATACTCTCGTCGAAAACCCCCTTTGGCACTGATGCGATTAAATTTCCTTTCAAACTGACAGTTTTCAAGTTTGGCATTGATGAAAAGGTGCCTTTTTGAACCACTGATATCTTGTTGTTGCTGGAAAAATAATAATACCAAGAATTATAATTATTGGGTTAAAAAACAATTTAATGAAATAAGTTTATTAAATTTCTGCAGATGTAAAAATCACGTGTGTATTAAAAGTAGGTTTCTAACAGTAAAGTACTTTTCAAAACAGCAAAACAATTTAACTTCCATTAAGGTTTTTCAAAAACTAACAATAACTTCTTCACCACAACAACAAAACAATCGCTTTCACTTTATGGACAAAAAAAGTACCGATTCTTGTGTGATATTCATTTACGAAAAATGAAATTTTAATGATGGAAGAAAAATTATTAATTGTTTTTCGTTAATGTCACAAATAATAGTAAATTTTACCTTCCAAACCTTAATAAATTTTTAAAAACGGTTTTGAGTTTGCTGGTTGATTCTGGGCCCATTGGGATTTTACTAATGCTCAAACTGCTCCAGATTTATGATTAAAACATACGAAAGTGAAAGTAAGAATTTACACTAAGATTATTCTTGGTGCAAATTCTTACAAAAAGGATAATCCAAAAGATATTCGAAAAAGAAATAGAAAAATTAATTTTGGAAATTTGAATTTTGCATGATAAGAAAAAGGGAGAACAGTTAGCGCAATGGAAAGGCTCATAAAATATTTTCATTGAGTTATTTTCCCACAAAGTCTAGAATGGTTAGTAATGAAAATTTAAAGAAACAGATGAGCTGATTATTAAAATTTGCTCACTCTTTAAACATATGCTTAATACTAAAAACAATGCTTCATGCAAGCATTCTCTCTCTGATTAATCTTCCAGCAGGCGCGCGTATGTGAGAGATACACTAGAGATGAATTTCGTTTTATACCATCAGATCTGGTGTCACTGGGAACGCCTGTCTTTGGCTATTTGTCCTAATCCCTTTCACCTACTTTCAGTTGCCGTCGTAAGATTGTGGCGTTGATAGGTCTCTGCCGATCAGATATTTGTATTTTAGAGATACGCCCGACCGTTCATGCAAGTTTTTGTCATATCTGGTTTTGTATGATTTTACAAATAAATTCTTATTGTTTTAGACTGGCGACAGCTGGTAAATGCACTTACGAAGGAAAATGTTGAAAAAAAGCACCCACATCTCTAAAAAGCTAAAATGAAAGGTTCTAAAGAGAAAAGTCGAACTAGGTATTGAAGAAGTGGATGATGCGACGTCAGGAAAAAACCCTGCCAAAAAGAAAAGCTGACTAGAATCACAAGGTTAGGTGCGAGATTTGACAGAAATTTATATGTTTGGAGCCCACAAAAACACACTTGCTCAAATTGCAAAGCTTCAATGAATTTACAATGAAACTATTTTCTTCCTTTTCATATCTATCTGTCAATTACTTTTTCCTTTTTATACATAAATTCTGTATTATTATTTGCACTTCTATATTTTATATGCAGCTTGTTCTGCCAAAATGGCAATTTCATTAATATTTTTTTTAATCAATTCAGTTGACGCTTGGTCATTTTATATTTTTTTTGCAATCTATGTTTATATTGTTTCTGCTTCTTTTTAAGTAAAAAATGTTTAAAGTAATTGTAGTTATTAATCCTAAGCTATTTATAATATAATTTTATTTGTTACACTTCTGAAAATTTGCATTTTACTATAGCGTATGTGGAAAATACGCATGACCTTTCATGTTGGTATGACGACCGCGCCCACTGGAAGGTTAAAGGAGAGGAGATTCAGAGGTCATTTTAGATTTTACTTAATTCATTTACATCCAGAGATCCTTTTAGATTTCTGTCAAAATTTTTTTAATATTTAGATGTCCTTTTAGATTTCTTTGAAATCATTTATATTCAGATATTTCCTTTTGGATTTCTGTCAAATCATTTATATTCAGAGGTTATTTTAGATGTCACTTTATTTATGTTCAGAGTAATTTCAATGAAAAATGTCAAATAAATCCTGCTTACTCAAAATTGAGGTATGTTCCCACGAATGGCAAAGGAAACGTATATCGAGTCAGTTCTGTGAGCTTACTCTCCTTGACAGTCAATTCTTTTAAATTCGTAAACTGAGCGAAAGCACCTAAAAATACAAGGAAAAATGCAAATAAAAATATTAAAAAAACTACACCAAAATAAAATACCTACATAAGAAAGGGGTTTTAAATATTTAACTCTAATTATCTTAAAAATGATATTAACATTTATGGCATTGCTAAGAATATCGTTGTCATTATGAGCTTTTAAATTTTCAAAGTGCAATTTTTCTAAAAGGTTTCAAGAATTTTGAATCACTGTTATACATGTAGGATCTTGTTATAATACAACAGAATTTGATACGACACCCACGTTTAATGAATTTGTTGTTATTCATGGCACTTTCACAAGTCCACCGACCGATACTTGTCAGCGATTTAAGCTTGAATTAGAGTCCTTTTTTTCCCGTAGCGCCAATCAGGGCCAAGAGTACGACTTAGCTACTTCATGCTTCACATTCGCTTGCACAACCCCTTTTTACAGGGAGGCACATTCACACTACTGACAGACAGAACACAGAATAACAACCATGCCCGAATCTGGAACGCCCAGAACAGTAGGAAAACTCGCTACCCTTATGCCAGGACGCCGGCACATTTAAGGAGTTCCTTGGATTAAACAATGACATTGAAACTATTTGCATAACAGACTAAGTAAATCTCAAATAAGGTAGCAGGTTAAATAAATTTCAATTTCTTTAAGTTATCAAGTCAAATGAATTCACAGTTGAATGCCATAACTGCACATCTGATCTGACTTTTAGCTGCTGCTTTTAATTTAGATTGAAAGGGAACTTTTCTAATAGGAAAACATTTTTGGTTGGCATGGTTTCAGTAAATAGAACTACGGGAAAATCTTTCATAATAATGTAGAGGGTAGATCGTATTTGAGGGTTTTTTATCTGTCAAAAGAGTAGGACATTCGAATTGGATTTTTCAAAATTTCATTTAAGTTATTGAACACATTTATTTGGAACAACTTTTATATTTGAAGATTATTGAAATTTTTCTTGAATATGTAAAAGCAGTGGCTTTTACGTACGAATGTATTTATTTCTTATAATTCATAATACAAAACTGCTAATTACAATTACAAAAAGGGAAAACATAAATTCAAATAAATACTGAACGTTCTAATGCGTCAATTGTACTTAAAGAGTTAAATTTTAATTTTAATGTCCCTCCAAGTATTTAAAACATTCGGATTTAGAGAATAATGTATCCTTTAACCCTTTATTTACTGACGGTACTTAAAAGTACCGTTTAAATCTAGCTTATGTCTTTCCTATATGACTATTTTTACTATTTTGCTATTTTTCCTATATGACTATATTTGCTAAAGAGCACCGAGAATGTAACCCAAGTAACAGGAAGTTAATATCAGATAAAAGTAGGAATTAAAGATATTTCATTAATAATTTTATTAATTAAGATATGTCTGTTAGTTACTTTTTGTTCTTGGGTTCCCTGGGATTATTTTGCAAAGGACACTAAACTACTGGTGCAAAAATGAAGTTGAAAAATGGATGGCAACATAATTCGAAAAATAAAGGGTTAATGTGAATATACCGAAGATGCAAGCAATTCGAAAATAGGAAATGTGTGCTCAGATTTGCAAATATAAAGTAAAAATAACTTCGATTTGAAGCTGGTTGTACACACAGCGCTTTTTTTTATCGCTTATTTCACCGATGCCTACATAACAACAGTAGTGCATTGAATTATACTAGAGCTTACACACTAGGCGGACAAATAAAGATTCGGTCAATCCGCTTTTAATCGGACTCTGTGCAGACGCCCTAAGTGTGTAAATTTGAAATCATCTATTTCAGTTTGAGTTATTTATTGAAAGATAAAAAGAGCTAAATGAATAGCCTTACATACCTTCTTCCAATGTTCTCAACTTCGTCTGACGAATTGAAATAATCTCCAAATCCTTCGACGCATGCTCTCTAAACTCTTTTCCTAATTTTCTTATGTTCTTGAAATTATCCGTGATGTGTAACTCTTTGAGGTTTTTCAAAGGGGACAAGATTTCCCAGAGCAAACCTCTAAAATACATAAAAAGGTATTTGAAATATTTTGCTTCCATGCATTGTTCATGTAATATTTAATTCCGATTTCGGAAGTATGTCTATACTATTCAAAATCTCTGATATCGTTTTCTTTAACCTTCCAGCGGGTGCAAGTATGTGAGAGATACACTAGAGATAAATTTCGTTTTAAAACTTTAGATCTGGTGGCACTGGGAACGCTTGCCTTTGGCTGTTTATCCCCCTCCCTTTGACCTACTTTCAGTAGCCGTCGTAAGTTTATGGCGTTGATAGGTTTCCTCCGATCAGATATTTGTATTTTAGAGACACGCACGACCATTCATGTCAGTTTTTGTTACATCTGATTTTGTATGATTTTACAAATAAATCTCTGTTGTTTTAGACTGGCGACAGCTGGCAAATGCACTTACGAAGAAAAATGTTGAAAAAAAGCACCCACATCTCTAAAAAGTGAGCTAAAATGAAAAGTGCGAAAGGGAAATGCCGAAGTAGGTATTGAAGAAGTGGAAGATGCGACGTCAGGGAAAAAACTTTGCCAAAAAGGAAAGTGGACTAGAATCAGAGGTTTCAGTTATGAGATTTGACAGAAATTTATATGTTTGGAGCACACTAAACACATTTGCTCAAATTGCTACGCTGCAATGAAATAACAATGAAGATATTTTCTTCCTTTTCATTTCTAATTTTCAATTACTTTTTCCTTTTTATACATAAATTCTGTATTTTTGCAGTTCTATATTTTATATGCAAATTGTTCTGTCGAAATACTGACGATTTCATTTATATTATTTTTAAATCAATTCAGTTAACCTGTGGTCGTTTTATATTGTTATTTTAATCTATGTTTATATTTTTCTGTTTCTTTTTAAGTAAAAAATGTTTAAAGTGATTGTAGTTATCAATCTTAAGCTTTTTACAATATAATTTTAATAGTTACGCTTTTGAAAATTTACAATTTAATATAGCGTAAGTGGGAAATACGCATGACCTTTCATGTTAGTAGCGCCCACTGGAGAGTTGAATATTTTTTCTCATCACTAACAAGGAGATTTACATATCTTCTTCGTGTATGGCAAATCAATGAGCCTGATACAAGGGAAAACAATTTGCGTAGAATCTATATAAATAAAAATGAATGTTTGTCTCTTGTGTCTTCCTCAACCGTTCATCCGATTGCGATGAAACTGGGTCAGCTTACTGCTTACATCTACGGGATGGTTATAGGGATAGTACAAGTATCTAAGTATGGTCGTATGTATAAAAAAACATGTACAAGTCTCTAAACTTTAAAAAAAAATTGGAACTCAACCGTATCTATTTAACAAGGACTAATCTCTAAAAAACTCACCGAGGACACAATAGATTCAGTACAAATGCTAAAGCCATGTTAAATGTTAACATTTTGTAGCTATAGTATGCAAATATCGTGCAAGTCATTTTCAGAGGTAACAATTTCATGACAGATTGTGCGAGAATGTTTTGGAGAGACCAACCCTGGGGTTTTTCACATTTAACTAAATTCTAGCGTTTTCCTCAATAACTACAAAAAATATTGTAGCAATATATTTGCAACATCGTAATGAAGAAATATAATATTAGCTACTTTTAAGAAGACACTTACAGTTATCAAGGAATTAAATTGGTTTCGCTATGATGCAGATTTAATTTTCAAAAGAAGTTCAATGTGACCTTAGGATGGTTATTGATTTCTTAAGATAAATGTTGTTTTCAAAAGAGGGCATATAAGTATATTTTTTACTTAAGGTATCAGACTATGTTAAAAAAAACACTGGTTATCGACCACATTGGCTAATGTTTTTTAAAATTATTTCTGGTAGTTCAGACTTTCCTCTTTCCGAAGCGGTTTATTGTTTCGAGGAAAAGGAAGGCCTGACCTATCATCCAGGGTCACAAATTTTTCAGCAAAAATTTGTCTTTCACTTCCATTTTCTCAATTCTTTTAGTTTTATAAAAATTCTTCGCCGTTCACATGACATCTCAAAAACTAATAGAAGTATTTGCATGAAATTCTCAGAGTGTGTTTTAAATGATATGGGCAATGAAATGAGCCCACAGCTTAATTTTTGGTGAATTACTTTTTCATTTATAGGTGTTTCTAAAAAATTAAGAAGTGATTTTTTGGAAAAAAATACATATATACATACATTGTTACTCAAAACCTCTTGTCATATCAAAATCATTATTAGATTTTGGTTTATTTCATATATCATTATATTCTACAACTTGTGTACTAAGAAAAAGAGGATTACAGTACTACAATTTTGTGTAGAGTGTCAACCCTTTTCGTTAAATTTCATTAAAATTTACTACACATTTTCCTATTTCTCAAAAAATATTATATTTTCAAATAATTTTTGTGTGTATAGTATTTTGTATTATAACTGACAATACATTTAAAAATCAAAGATTTAAAAATTCAATTTTTCAAAATTTTTCCTTCGAACGTAGTCGGATACCTTCAGCGCATCGTTTCAGTATATTATGTATGTAATACGCTTGGCTATTTTCAAATGAATCTTTAACTAAGTATATTGTGGAATATAGGTAACATTTCCCTAACGGAGTTTTGCCGCCCTATTCGTGAACACATCATCTGTGCTCCTGTTTGTAAAAAGTAGAAAATTCTACGCAAGAAAAGTTGGGAAACAGTTTTCTTGACAAGTCATGCATTTATTCACATCGATTCAATCTTTATTTATGTAATTTTCGATAAGAAACTCCATATCACGGTTACAAATATTTCTTAAAGGCAAAAATAAACTATTTTCTTCATAAGCTATTAATTTCCCAAGAACTCTCTAGTCTTTCTCGCGATCATCAAAATAAATATGCTTTTCCTTGCGAGGTACTGATCGCTCACGCTCCATTTGAAAGTCTACTTTTCTTGACAACCAAGCAAATAAAAAATCTTTTCTTCATAACTTTCAAGACAAATGTAATGATTTGCCATTTGGGTTAGGAAGGACAGTTCATATTAACACACAGAAAATTTTAATTATTCCTTTTAGATCATTTTGCAACTGTCATTCTTTTGCGGTTCTGTTTAGGCTAAAGTCAGTAATTACTTTTCCATATTTTCAAATAAAATTATGACTAACAAAAAAATTTCGAGCCCTGGGGTCCCCACTTGGCAGTCAGCGAGAGAGGCTGAATTAAGCAAGAACAGCATCGGAGGAATTTCGGAGGGACTGGATAAGCGTAACGTTATTTACATATCCATATTAACCAGCGTGTCGGCATTAAACACAGTACTTGTATTAAAAAATTATTATTTGAAATTTGTTGGACAATTCTTCACATTCAGGTTTTCCCTGTATATATATAACAATATTATTTTTCGACGCAATTGTACTAATATCAAGTGTTAAATAGTGAAAAAGTGAGCAAGTTATGACTTCCCTTACTTGGGTCAGTCTAATGCCACTCGGTCATACCAAGCCTAATGGGAAGTAGCTCTTTCGAATGAAAGCGCCTTTCGTTGTGAACGAGCGCAGTTACGGTGAAAGGACGGCTTTGCTCAAACACACACGACACTACCTGTTTTAGGGGGCTGTCGAACACATTCATCCATCCGCAAGTCAGAATTGAGATCCGAATCAGAGACCGACTCAGTACCCCCTGAGGTATCATTTGTTGTGGGAACTTGAAGAACTTTCAGTCACGCCCTATTGAACTGCCATTAGCCAACAAGGCGGTCTTTAACCGAGACGAGCACAGGACTCGCTATCTTACTTATTCCCTTGGTTAAGGTATCCGACTGCGTTTAAAACATTGATTATCGACCACATTGGTAATTTTTTTTTAAAATTCTTATTTCCTGTAGTTCAGACTTTTATCTTCTCAAACAATTTATCTTTTCTAAGAAAAGGAAGGTCCTACCTATCATCTAGGGTCACAAATTTGTCTTTAATTTTAATTTTCTTAAAACTTTAATTTTCATAAAAATTCTAGAGCATTAACATAATATCCCGAAAACTATAGAAGTATTTACATAAAAATTTCAGCTTGTATTTTAAATAACATGGGCAATGAAATGAACCAAAATTTTTATCGTTGGTGATATACTGTTTATAGCTGTTTAGAAAAATTAAGTTGTAAATTTGTATGCAAAGAAAAAGAAGATTGCTGGATTAGAATTTTATGTAGATTGTAAACAGTTTTGGTTCAATTTTATTAAAATTTACTACACATTTTCCCATTTGTCAAAATATATTATGTTTTCAAATAATTGTTTTTGTATTTATAGTATTTATTAAGGACAATACAGCTAAAAACTATAAATAGTTTCTAAAAAATCTAATATTTCAAAACTTTTCCTTCAAACGTAATCGGATACCTTAATAATTAAAATATCTTCAATTCATGTTGCGTTGTAAAAAATACAATTTCGAGGGGGGAAAAATGGAGTTACCTCTGTATTCTGCAGTTTTCAATGTCCAATCTCTCCAGTTCATCCAAACTGGTTGGTGGTTCATCAAATATTTGGCCAAGAGTCAGGTTTACTAAAATTAAATCTCCAACATTCACATTTTCAAACAGCTCGTGCGGTAAATAAGGTAAAACAGAATCTTCGATATTTACCTGCAGATATTAAAATTGTTAGATAATGTTAAAAAAATAGAAATGTGAACTGTCAATTTACTATAGAATCGTTGCTGGTTGCATTTTATTGCAGTCAGGAAAGGCATATAAACATGATACTTTATTTTTCATGAATTATATTTTCCATAAAGTAGAAAAAAGCTTTATTTCGATTTTTATAGTGAAATGTACTCTCCGATAGTTGAATTTAATAAAAAAGTGAGACCGCTGTCGCCTCGTTTTCGGAACCGGAGAGTTTCAGGTTCGAGACTCGATTTCACCGAAGAACCGTCGTGTGAGGGTGTCTCTTGCACGCTAAATGTGCCAGGCCAAATGTTCTCCCTCCGATGTGGAGAGGGGGGTGCTAGTTCAGGTGTCGTCCTCGTCATCTGACCGTGGTTCAAAATTGCGAGATCCGTCCCCAAATAGCCCTAGTGTTGCTTGAAAACGGGACGTTAATATAACTAAACTAATCAATGAAAAAGCGACAGTTTCTCCAGAATTGGAAATATGTCTTTGTTTTATTCATTTTCAGATGCTGATTTTGGCGCAATTTGGTTTAGTTACATTTAAAGCAACACTAGGCTATTTTGGGATGGAGCTTATGCTAAAAAACAGTTTCTTTATATTTCTATTCTTTTTAGATTTATTTTTAAAAAACAGTTTCCTTATATGTTTATTCATTTCGGGTTTCTGGTCAAAAAACAGTTTTCTAATACGTTAATTCTTCTCTTGTTTATGATTAAAAAGCAGTTTCCTTATAAATTTATTCTTTTCAGACTTATGTTTAAAAAATTGTTGAAATAATAGAATTTTATACCAATAATTATAAGTTTTTTTTTTACATTTAAACAATCATTTATTTCACAGATTGGATAACGCTTTAGAGTGTGATATTTGGTAAAGCCTATTCCCTCGTGCAATGGCGAATTGCTACAGTATCATTTTAAAGACACTAAGGACCCTGACGAGTTTTCTCGTGCTTCTTGTAACGTCTGCTATTGCTTCATAAATAAATAAGTTATAATGATTTTAGACAGACATCTGTCTAAAATCCTCCCAACATTGTTATTTATGAATATCTATATGTCAGACATACATACACCACGTATGTCTGACAGATTTATTTGAGGTCCTTAATGTTTTAAATATTTGTGTTAGTTATGCTTCGATTTATCCAAAAAAACATGAAAACGAAATATCTCGTGGCTTGGTTTCAACGTTCCACTTACTGAAACGAGAAATCTAGTGATACACAAGCAATGTGTTGATGTAACAATTGCTGCATTGAAAAAATATTACTCACTAAAACCTACATTGTTTTAAGGATGAGCTATTATAACGAGGCAGCAATCTACAAAAAAAAATGAATGTTTGTCTGTATGTCTCTTATATGCTGCCGTACCGCTCAATTCGATTGCGATGAAACTTTGAATACTTATTACTAGCATTTATTTGTTTCTGCTGAAGATGGAAAAAAAATCCTAAAGTCTTGAATATTAACCGCTTAATTGTTTTGCCCGAGTGCATCGATTTATTGAATTTTGATAGTTGTAACCAAAAAAAACTCATAATGATTATAATTCAATATTAAAATTACTTTGAATTCAAATATAAATCGTGTTCTATAGCTTTCTATTTGAATAAAAAATAGAAAAAAATTCCAATATAGAAAATGTTTTCTTATTAGCTAGTAAAAAAAGAAATAAAACAGTAAGAGGATTAAAGTTAAAAAAATAAAATTAATATTATTTCGCTTCTTTTTTATACCTCATTCAATTTCAGTGAATGTATTTATTTTCTATACGAATATAAATGCTATCCTTTCTATCATTCCTAATTAAACAAGACAGTTATTTCAAATTCCAAAGGATATTTCCAAAACTACTTCTTCTGCGGAAGCAACGCGCCAGGTACCAGCTAGTATTTACTTAAAAATGAATGGAAACTAAATTAACACAATAATTGGTGATTATTCTAGAATTTATTGCAGTTCAATATTTGTATTAAAATTAGATAGCTTTAAATATTAATTTATTAACTTTATTATTAAGAAAAGCTTCATTTCAATGTAATATCAGTTATTGTAAATCATCACTTACCTGCGCGTACTTGTATCCTTTAGAATTGACAAAAGTTCTGCGCAGCTCATCAATATTGGTGAAATTAAAGCAATTTAAGTAATTGAATGTTAAGGAAAAACAAACGCAGGGCTCGATTTCCTCAATTGGAGGACACGTTTCTGGTGGAAGAAGGGTATACCTTGCGCTGGCACATGAAACAAAGGCGAACAGAAAAATTATCCACATTGTAAATGACACTTTTCACTTTATCCTGGAAGCAAAAATTTGCTCACATCAATTGAAAGGTTTTAAAATGAGTTTCGATTATTAATTACATCTTTTTCCTCGATTGAAGAGAAAATTAATCTGATAAGAAATATCGTGAGACAGTATTGATTCAAACTTCTCAAGATCAGCAACGCACATGTTCGATAACAGTGTGATGATGCTGGAATTTTGAAAAGGTTTCATTCTAAAATCAAAAAGTTAGGAGTAAATATTAATGCGATTAGGGTTAAGATCATTATCTTTAAATTTCAGAATTTTGTTGCAAAATTGATGGAATCGCCAGCATGTAAAATATGAATATCAAATATTTGAAAGACGTTCTTTCAATAGGGCACACATTTTTAAGGTACGTGACTTTGACCAATTTGAATATTTTTGTAACTGTTATGA
>JAPMOQ010014769.1:2340224-2357778 GCA_026543055.1 Argiope trifasciata
ATCCAAAAAAGAAACGAGCATTTTTCACTCCCCTCCTTCTCAGCCGAGGGGGTACCAATTAACCCAGTGGGGGGTTTGGTTTGTAATCTTACCTTACTTATTGACCCACCCTACCAACTTTTTTTTCATATTAACAATAAGTAGTTTCAAATTAAACGGCGATACGAATTCACATCTTGGAAAGGGAAAATTATATATATTTTCCCTAGCGGGGCTTAAATTTAAAAAAAAAAATTGTATAATTAAATTGCCTATCACATATCTGTTTATTCCGAGATTTTTACAAAAGACACTGTGCTATAAATTGTCTTTTTATTAAAAAATTGTATAAAAACGATGAAAAGCATTTAGAAATATAAACCTGCTAAAATCATGCTACGCATTTACACTTTTTCTGCAAATAATATAAGTAATATTTAATGCAAATAAATATTTTTTTCCGAACACATTTCATTTTCAAAATTCGTGTTTTCTACTCTTTATTTTTAAAGAAGCAATTTAAGATATCTTTTTCACTGAAAGGTGAAAAATTTACACCTTAATCATGACATCTCAGCAATTAATGTCGTTGCTCTTTCATAGAGCAGTATATGCTTTGATAATTGTTTGAGAGACTTTTCAAAACTGCATATTCAAGCTTTTGGAATTTATATAAATGTTTGAAAATATCACTTAAAAGCGTTATTACATTTAATAATAATAGGATCTTTCAGTTTTTAACTCAAAAATTAAGACAGTTTTAAAAGGAAATTGAAAAGAAAGAAAAGAACATTTTCACTAATCTTTTTGAAAATTTCAAACTCAGGAAATCAATTTTCAGTGAGATATGAAGAGGTATTAATCGCAATTCACCCCCAGTAGTTTTCTTTATTTATTTTATATTTAAGGTCTTATAGCCTTAGTTATCTGAATATTTGTATGAAATTATAAAGCTTTTGTAAAAATAAAAAATCGTTATTTTTTAAATGCAATTTTTAAAAAAATTCTATCTTAAAATATTTCTGAATAAAAAGTTATTTGTCAGTTTTAATAAAATTTTGTTTTTAAATCAAATGTCACTTTTGGCAAGAAAACACTATTCAGTGTTTTTATAATCTTATAATCTATCTTTTGAAAATATCAGAGTAAACAGACAGATACTTTTTTTCATGGTTCTGAATTACAGAATGTGTAAGTGAATGAATCGAACGTTCCAAATTAAATAATTTAGTACTTGCCATATTCCTAAATGAAATTAAGGCGAAACAAAATATTAACCGAAATTAAGACTATTGGGAATGATAACAAGAATATGTTGTAGTAACTAAGCAACCTTCAAAATTAATTTTACTAATTTACAACCAAAATTCTTGAGTTGATTCCTCGTACAAATTTTTTTAATGCTTTTCTAATTCAAAGAATCTGATCTTGAAGAAATTGAAGTACCTAATTGAGAATAATTTCCTCAAATTTAAATACTATTTGTTTAATTTATATATTGATAAAAAATCTACAGTTTATATAAGTGATTTATTAATGACGTAATGAATGCAGAAATATTACAGCGATTAATGTATAGAATACGGTAAATTAATCATGAACAGAATCAGGTATAAATCCGAAATTAAATTTAATAAAGTAGTGAAAATTGAATTTGCAATGAGCATTTTGTTTCTGTTTTGAAGCCAGTGTTCATTTGATTATTTTTATTGCACTCACGATTCCTATTTCTTCATGATTCTCTAGAATGATTCGCTAAAACGTAAGATTAAATGTACATCTGCAGTATGAGCTTAAAATATTTTAAGGTATTTGGCTAGCTTCAAACACGAATTTTTAACCAAATTGCTGAATCAATCTTGAAAAATCCATATTAAGAAGAAATAATACATTCATTTCCTTTAGTTTTTGAAAACAAAAATGCTTGTTTAATGACAATTTAGCAAAATCTTCATTTTTAGGAAAAGCGGAGTAAATTAAAATATAATGGAAATATTTAATTTTTATTTCTATATAAATCTCAAACCTATATAAATGTCTATAATCTCTCTCTCTCTCTAACAATGTAACAAATCACAAGATAAAATTTATTTTAATAAATAAAAAAGTACTAGCATTTGAAGTAAGCATTAATGATTTTTTTTTTTGCCCAAATTTGCTCTATATTTTGAACTTAACTTAAAGTGTCTGTAAAACATATCTCAATGAAGCTACCTTAAAATCTGCACACTACCACACTCTTAAATATTTTGGATACAGGCACATCGAATTTCATGAAATATTATTGAACCGATTTCGAAGTATTATGATTTCCTTGACTCAATCTCAGTGAAATATTGATTCATCAGGGAATGCGTTTAGTTATTGTACTTATAAATAAGTTAATTCAAATACGGGGGAAATAAATGTAATTTTCAAGCTCTTTTAAAAAATGCTCCAATAAAAAATAAACTACAGCTGAGTAAAGAAGTTAGTTATTGTAAAAATGAAATAAATCACTCATTTTCGGTAAAAAAATGCCACTAGTTTTGATTTCATTTTTTTTTTGTTATTTATTATTCAAACTACTACATCTATAGTTTTGATGATGATGATGTCGTGTCCGTGTTTCCACGGAAAGGGGGTGCAGTAACTCCTGAGGGTAAAGACCCCTGAGCACCCAGAGGGCAGAAGTCTGACTTCTAGCTCAAATGAAGGTGACACACACATTCGCTTGCCCAGCCCCTTTTTACAGGGGGGAGGGCATAGTCATACATCTCACAGATAGAACACAAAACCACCCTGCTCGAACCGGGACGCCTTGATCAAGGAGAAGACGTGCTACCCCTATGTCAGGGTGCCGGCATCTATAGCTATGTCTGACATATATTAAAAATATATTTTATAATTTATAAAGTTTGGACTTTATTTTAAGAAAACAACAAACAAATTATTTTTACAACTTTTCAGAAACCTTAAGAATGTATAGCAAATAAAACATAGTTGGTTTCATAATAAACATGCTTCATATGAATAATTTTAAATCAAAATAAATATTAAAGTAGTACAATGAAAATAAATTATTTTATTTTCCTATTATATCTGTTGTACAGTCAGTCTTTACTTATAATGGGCAAACTCATGAGGTCAGTTCACGGCAATGGGCAAACCATTTCTCCCGCTTGAATGTCTTTTAATTCTCTTCCTTCGAAAACTCTTGGAGAATAACACGTTCCACGGAGATTAAATGGCTTATTTTTAATGAGCCACAGGATTCTACAATCGCAATGTAAGGGATTACCTGCAAAAAAAAAAAAAATATTTTGGTATCAAATGCGAAATATTAATTTCCGATATTTTATCAAAATAATATTATCCTGTATTGAGTTTGACCTTCTCTTGCTCTATATATTTGGACTGAAATGTATTTACCAATCACAGTGGTTCCCATATTTTAGAATTTAAGGGATATTTTAAAGTTCAAAGAATTTCTTTTCATAAAATTTTTAATTGGCATATTTTGCATTGACATGACCTCTTTTAATTGGTCTTTGTTGAACTGCCCTACTCCTAAATGGACATCGGCAACCGCTTGTTGTGCCCTTCTAAGAAATTTGACATTCACCCTTTTCAATTTACATACAAAGGTTAAGCAGCCATTCCATAGCCCTAGTTAAACACAAATATTGTGCAACATTGCATGACACTGATATTCGCAATATTGTTTAATATCACACAATATTGTACAATATAATGAAACAACCTGCTCTACCTGGAAATAGCACACAAATATTGTGCAATATTAAAAGATATTGGTCAATATTCCACAATATTGTTTAATATTGCGGAATACTGTTTAATATATAACATCGAACAATATTGTACAATATAGTGAAATAGTTTGTGCTACCTGGGAATGGCACACAAATATTGTACAATATTGTATGACACTGATCCCTATTCGTAATATGGTTTAATACTGTTGAATACTGTTTAATGTGTAATATCGAACAATATTACACATTAAAGTGAAAAAGCCTGTGCTACCTGAGAGTGGCACACAAATATTGTACAATAATGTATGACATTGATCCATATTCGCAATATTGTTTTATATTATTGAATACTATTTAAAATATAATAACGCACAATATTGTACAATATAGTTAAACAACCTGTGATACCTGGGTTTCTAGTTTTTTTCTAGTCTTCCCTCATACCTATATTCTGAAAACTAACTTCATATTGAAACATCACTGTTATTTTTTTATCCAAACTTGAAGTCGTTAGGATACATCTGAATGACTGGTTGTCAAAAAGAATGGACAAAGAATGGTACATAAAAATTAAACTCAATTGTTTTGTGGCTCAGCTGACTGTCTTTTCCTAATTTGCTGTGACTTTTCTTACAGCGATTCAACTTTTGGGAGCAACGGTTTATCTTGTATCTTTGCCAGATGCTGAAGGCTTGATAATGAGTCAATAGTTTCCTTTCCAGTATTCATGGTGATGCATAACAGGAATAATTACTTTAATTTTGTTAATTCGCGATTCCACTTTCAATTTATATGAATGAATCTTTTAATATAAATTTGGCCTGAGGTATCAAATTATCAGAATGAATGTTCTCTGACAAGTCAAGTTCTATGAGTATCTTGCATGCCATCTATCTCTTTTCCTCATCTACTGTCACAAAATGCCAATTGAAGATATTTCTGAGGCCAGTAAGCTTAAAGATCTTTCTGGAATTTCGAGATGTTGATTCATAAGATAGTACTGATTTAAAAAAAAAACCTATTTGCCTAAAATATTATATAAGGTGTCAATCAAAATAGACAGCGTACAAATAAAAATCATTAGGACTTTCTGTTTTTCATTTAGTGCTCTGAATTCTTTCTTTATTCATATTTTGGCTTAAAAATTATCTTGAAAAACAAATAAAGGTAATCGACTACGTTAGAAGGAAAATAAATTTAAATTCAATTTTTAAAACTATTTCAAACTATGGTTTTTCAAAGTACTGTTAGTAATACTGTTAAAAATAATACTATAAATACAAAAAGCGATTTGAAAATTTATTATATTTTGTGAAATAGGAAAATTTATATTAAATTTTCATGAAAGTTAATCAAAATGGTTAACACTCTACACAAAGCTGTAATGCACTAAGCCTATTTTTCTTTGTATTCAAGTTACAGAATATAATGTTAAAGGAAATGAGCTAACATCTAAGAAAAGTTTTGAGAATCAAAGAAATTATGGGTAAAAATATACCCATATATGCCTTTTTTCCATTAATTTTTAAGTTAACTTTTCTAAAAACACCTATAAATGAAAATGAATTTATATTATCAATAATAAAACTTTTGGTCCATGTCATTGTCCATATTATTTAAAACAGAAGCTGGAATTTTTATGTAAACACCTCTATTGGTTTTTGAGATACGTTAATTGTAAAAAATTTTTTATGAAAGTTTTGAGAAAATTGAAGTTAAAGAAATATTTTTAGAAGAAAAAATATGTAAATCTGGATGATAGGTCAAATCTTCCTTTTCCTAGAATATATAAACTATTTTAGACAGAGGAAAGTCTAAATAACATCTGAATAATGTCTGAAATAACAATAAAAAACCTTCACCAATATGGTCGATTTTAACGTGTTTTTAACGTTGTCGGATACCTTAAAGTAGAAAAATTTGCTGTTATTTGAAATGAAATGACGAAAAGTTGCTATTAATTGAAAATTCCTGCATTAGAACATTGGTGAATGAAAACTCATTTGTCAATCAGCCTGTAGTTGTTAATTCAACTCTGTTTCTTACCTCAACCTTATCTGATTAATATTAAACTTCTAAACCATCTAACCAAACGAAGTAATCCCTGTCATTCTATCCTTTTAGTTTGGAAACTTTAATCTGAAATTTAGCATTTCCTGAGTCAAACTAATTTATATATTTATATATGAAATCAATACATGGCTTAGAATCAATCATTTTGAAAGATTTTAATAATAAAGAAATATTTTGAAAATGAACGTCTATATGTCAGTATACTTCAAAGTGAGAAACAATATTTTTCGAGAATTCTGCATGTAAAAATTAAAACATAAAAATGCGAGACTGATAGAAACGAATTAATAAAATTCAAATATCAGTCATATCGTGATACCTTCCATTCTTATTAGTAGTTAGGAATTACATTTTGCTTGACTTTATTTGCATATAATTTCATAGGCTCACGTTTTTATTTTGATAAAATATTTCAGTAAATAAAAAGAATGTCTTAAAAGCAAGATTTCTCTAAAAACAGGTTCATTTTATTTTCTCCTTTTTAGGTATTCATAAATAAATTTTTACTCCAATTATCAACAAATTAAAAATATTTTTTCGTAAATTCATTACTTTATAGCCCCTCCAGGTATGAAATTCAATTCATCGATGTCTAGCTTACAATAATTCGATGTGTGTGATTCTATTTCGATAAATAACACAAAGTTTAAGACTGGTATTTACCTAAAATAAAAACATAATTTTAGTGAAACACAGTTGTTTCATAAGAATTGTATCATAAATAAAATTAACGAACAGAGAGTATACAGGGAAAAGATCATTTGATAAACGTATGAGAATAGATAACAGGCAAAAAAAAAAAGCGAAGTGTTTCAGAAATATCTTACCATCTAACGACAGATATGTGAGTTTCGAGAAACTGCCTTCAAATGCGACGGCGGGAACAGATCTGAGCTGATTTCCTCTCAGACCCACGGTGCTCAGGTTTGGCATGTCGTTGAATAAGTCGTCAGGTAGGGATGTAAGCTTGTTATCGCTAAAGAAGAAAAGCAACTCATATTTTATAAGTATATATATACAAACACATGCATGTATACACATGCACATTCATACATACCCACATATACACGCATACAAGCAATACATACATATGCATACGCACATACATACATACATATATACACATACATACACCTATGCACGCATACATATACATACACAGTTACACATATGCACGCATACATACGCATACACATACACACGCATACATACACATACACACGCATACATACACATATACTATATACTATATATTATGTCTATACATTTGAAGAGGAAAAATGTATGCATTTACTTATTTTCTGCTCAGCATGAGGCTTTTTAAGTTTCCGGCTCTCTTTAAATCTACAAATTCTGCTGAATTATCAAAACTATGAAATATAAATAAGGCCGAAATTTGACAGAATCCGAATATTATTTGGTGCCTCTTTGAAATTCAAAGACGCTCTAGAATTCAGTTAATTATACTATATATTAAATAATGTATATTAAAAGTTGCAGATGATTATTTCTTACAAAAGAGAACGCTGCTTCCAAAACGAAAGAGCGCATTACTTAGGAGCAATAATATCATATCATATCATGTACTACTAATGTACTAATGATTATTAAAGTTAAAATAAGGTTTTTATCAACGTACATAATCATAACGGTTTCTTTGGTGTATTCATGTAGCCTAAAATGAAGTTATCTTTTTATATGAATTAGTAATATCCAATTTCGAACCATTGATAACCTCATCATATAAAATACAAATAATTTATGTTATTATTAGGCATTTTTGTAATAATTTAGAAATGATCATGAAATATTAAGTTTTGCGATTTATAGAATTACATCAAAATATTAAAAACATCCAACAATTTTAAATTAAAAAATATCATTTAAGCTAAGATATCATTAAGCTTAAAATAATCATTTAAGCTTTGTTTTTTCAATATCATTAAGCTTGTTTTAAAGCAAAGCACTGGGAACTTAAAAAAACAATAAACAGTAAAAATCGACTCCACTAACTGTAAATGTGTTAAAAATAACGAGAAAATTATACAGAAATAAAATCAATTTTCCTGAAAAGTTAATTTTTTTAGTTTAATTTGATTACCAGTTATTTGAAATCCTAAAATAATTATAAATTTTACAAAAGTAAAATAATAGTAATAATAACCCGAACTTACTTAAAATACAAGAATCTGCCATTGAAAGGTCTCGGGAAAATTTTTCGTGTGAGCTCAGTGATTCCACAAGCATCGATGGCGACTTTATCTAAATCTGGATGCTTCATCAAGGACCCTGCAGAATAAAACAGATTGTGTTTAAGATAATAGATGTGTAGGTTGAACTTCGGAATTTAACACGCAACCATCCGTTTTGCAGCCGCGTAACATATCCCATATAGAAAAGTGATCATCGATGTTTAGTGGCTGTTGCTGGCTTATTAAGATATCACCACTCTGGCTTATTACGATACCACTGCAAGTGGACAGTCATTAAAGTGTTAAGACAGGCAAGAAGCACTTATCGGTGAAAACAGACCTACCGAATTTCTTTTACGTATCATCTTTCTTCTTAATAACTCGCCTCCACTTTCATTTTTGGTCAGAAATGAAGCGATATCCGAATCAGAACGGCCTCTCCCTCCCACGCGTCATAACCACCAGTCTCTGTTATCTTCTGAGTCCCATCCCTTTTGTGCCTTTGGGGTGAACGATTTGTTTTCATTAGTGAAGCAAAATTGACTTTGAAGAATGGGTTCTTTAGTATGCGCCTAATTTGTTTTTTCAAATAGAATATGAGAATCAAGAAAAGCATTGAAGCTAAAGCATCAGAGCAGGATAAAAAACTAATGAACAGCATCTTTACGTTAAGGTATCCCACAACGTTCGAGGGCCGCGGTGGCATGGTGGTAAGGTCTCGGCTTCGGAACCGGAGGGTTTCAGGTTCGAGACTCGATTCCACCGAAGATCCGTCGTGTGAGGGGGTCTCTTGAACGTTCAATCTGTCAGGCCAAACGTCCTCCCGCTGGTGTGGTGTGGTGTGGAGAGGGGGGTGCCACTTCATGTGTTGTCCTCGTCATCTGACCGTAGTTCAAAATGACGAGGTCGGTCCCAAAATAGCCCTCGTGTTGCTTTAAACGGGACGTTAATATAACTAAACTAAAACTAAACCCACTACGTTCGAAAGAAAAGTTTTGAAAAGTTGGAATTTTTTAAAAGCTATTTAATACTACGGATTTTAGATGTGTTGTCAATTAAAATACATAATACTATCAATAGAACAAAAAATATTGGAAAATATAATATATTTTGAGAAATAGGAAAATGGTGGTAAATTTTAAGGAAATTTAACCAAAACGGTTAACATTCTACACAAAATTTTAATGAAGAAATTCTATTTGTCTTTGCACACAAATTATAGAATATAATGAGGAATGAAATGAACCAAAAGCTAAGAAACATTTTGAAATGCAAAGAGGTAATGGGTCAAAATATGTGCATACATGCATTTTGGCCCTTAAATTCGCATCTTAATTTTACTTAAAATACCAGTAAATGAAAAAATATTTGAAGACCAGTAAAACTTTTGGTTCATTTCATGGCCCATATTATTTAAAACACGAGCTGAAATTTTTATGCAAATATCTCTATTAGTGATATAATGTTATAATGTTAATGGTGATATAATGTTAATGGTGGAGAATTTTCACCCATTTATGCTTAAAGTTAAAAAATTGGAATTTTTACATGAAATTTTTATATGGTATTTGTTAGGTAAAAAATATATAATAAAAATAACTTTTATGTGAGGAGTGTTCCGAAAATGTAACAGTAGGCATAAATGGGTTAATGAAAATCAAAGTTTTGAGGAAATGGAAGTGAAAGACAAATTTTAGCTAAAAAATATGTGACACTGGATGATAGGTCGGGCTTTTCTTTTAATAGAAAAGAGAAACCGTTTTGGAACTTGAAAAATCTGAATCACAAGAAATAACAATGAAAAAAATTTCGTCATTGTGGTCGATAACCAGTATTTTTAACGTAGTCGGATGCCTAAAAGGAGAGTTTGTGTACTAACATGCAGGATTGAATGTTATAAAGTTATATTTAATAAATTAAGAATGTATGTTATCTTTTGCCTTATTTTTCTCAAATTTTCCTTTCAAATTTCTATTATAATTGAAGAATCATATAATTAAAAATGTAATAATTACATTGATTGCGACATAGTTATTTTTACTTTATTGTTATTGTTGCTTATGGCAGGAGTCATAGAATAGCCCACTGACACAGGCACCGATTTTATACCGAGTCTTATTGTCTCTTGTTTCAGTGACGCCATCTAGGGCCAAGAGTAGCTACTAACGCGTCACAGCCCTTTTCACTACCCGAATTTCCTTCATACATTTCATCTAGAGATCATCATTTAGACTTGAATGAGAGAAAGATCACATCTGATCCAGTACCACCCATTGGTATTACTCTCGACATGGAGAACTTTGTGACCACGATAGATTTATTCGTGCATAAGCTACCGTGAACATGGAAAGTCTGTGGTCATCGCTGTTGGGACTCACAACCCACGACCAGTCTATCAAATATCCTATCAACTAAAAATGCCCTATCAACCAGTCTATCCCGGCCCTATTTTAAAATTAGTATTTCAGAAAGATCTTAAAGTACTACGTTAAAAACGCTACTTATCAACCACACAGGCGAATTTTTTATTGTTATTTCTTGCAGTTCAGACATTTCCCTTTCTAAAATAGTTCATCTTTTCTAGGAAAAAAAAAGCCTCACCTATCATTGAGGGGAATTTAAGCAAATCATATTTTTCAGCTAAAATTTATCTTTCACTTCAAATTTCTCAAAACTTTAATTTTCATAAACATTCTCTACCGTTAACATGGTATCTCAGAAACTTAGACAGGTATTTACATAAAAACTTGAGCGTGTATTTTAAATGTTATGGGCAATGACATGAACCAGAAACTATATTGTTGGTGAAATAGTTTTTCATTTGTAGGTGTTTTTAGAAAAATAAAGTTGTGGATTTATGGAAAAAATGTAAATATGCATCTATTTTTAACCATAACTTTGCATCTCAAGATTTTTTCTCAGTGTTTGGTTCATTTCATTCATTATTCTTCTATTCATCATCTTGTGTGCAAAGAAAAATAGGATTGCTGCATCACCATTTTGTGTAGATTGTGAACCGTTTGGGACAAATTTCATTAAAAATTACTACAAACTTTCCCATTTCTCAATATATATTATATTTTCAAATAATTCTTTTTGTATTTATAATGTTTATAATTGACAATACACCTGAAAATCATAAACACCTTTTTAAAATCCAATTTTTCAAAACTTTTCTTTTGAGCGTAGTCGGATACCTTAAATCAAGAAATAAATTGGTTATAAAAATAAATTGGATATAATAAAATCAAGAGAAGTTTTTTCATTTTTATTACTTAGCTAATAAACTGTAGTGAAAATCACTGAGTCTGTACCAATAGTTTTCTATTGAAAGAGAAGCAATAAATAAAGAAATAAAATATTTAATCTTTTATTGCAAGAAAATAATTACCTGGTTTGACTAGCTCTGTCTGGGTGTCATATAGTGTGAGTTGAGTCAAGGAATTAGACACATACATACTGAACTCACTTCCAAGGTAGGGTATGATATTGTAGTACACGCTCAGAAGCCGGAGACTCGTGAAATTCTGTAACTGCTCCCAACTCATCCCTCTTCAAAAATAAATCAACATTCTTGATTACTTTTATGCAGTATTTGTTGAGATTCAACATTTAACACATTACATCTGTTCTAATATTATTAATAGGAAAGTTTAGATGATTGGATAGATGAATGTTTCATCCATCCAATCATCTAAATCATTATGTGATGTTCACTATATAATGCTCCACATATATTTTATAACCCATGTTCTTTGTTTAAGTTACAAATTTTCGATTAATTTGGAACAATTTAACCATGTTTTGACCAATGTTTAGAAATTTCTGTTGGCCTTTGAATATTTTCATGTTATAACTTTAAACCATATGCATGGCGCAGTTTAGCCAAGTATGGTTCTTGCGCCAAAAGTCTCAAAATACCATACCTTCAAACTCTGCATCCTTGTTGTCAAATTTTACAGTGTGCACTTGTAACACATAAATACCGTAATGTACTAGAATCACATACCAGCGTCCTGGCTTAGGGGTAACGCATCTTCTGGGCGATCCGGGTTCAAGTCCTAGTTCGGGCATGGTTATTCTTCCCTTGTGTTCTATCAGTGAAATGTATGAATGAACCTTCCTGCAAAAAAGGCGTTGTGCTAGCAAAAGTGAGTGTGTCATCTTCATTTGAGCTAGAAGTCAGACTTCTCCCTTCGAGTGCTCAGGGGTCTTTACCCTCAGAAGCCATTGCACATCCTTTCCGTGTTGATACGACAACAACAACTAAGTTATAGAACATTTTGAAGGTACTAGTAAAGAACCAAATGCCTTTCTTTCTTAAATTTCTCTTAAGTGATGTTTTTCGTTGTGTTCTAAATTTTCAGAAATTCTATTTTCTTTCTTGTATACAGCTGACCACCCCGCCACCACTGAACGTAGCAGTTTTCGACAGGATTTTTTGGGGTCAACTGCTGAATAAGTATTGTCCAACCTTACATGGACCGATCCATCAAACTAACATTCCTTTCGGGGTAGTAAATAGCTATCTTTCTCCCCACCTGCACACTCTCCAACAGTTGGAATAAAACTATCCATCTTTGACATCACATCCTTCAGGGTTTAGAGGTGACCTGGTACCATCCGTACTGTACTTAAATCATTATTTACAATCTTCAGGTCTTTCCTTCACTCTGAGATCTCCGAACATCCCATTAAATAGTGGTAAACCGTACGCATTTCTCCACAAATGCATTTATTTTCCTGCGTTCCTCCAAATCTCTGGAAATAGGCAGGAAATCTCTCATATCCAGATATTATTTGGATTATCTGTGAATGCTATCTCCTTATTTTTATTTCCGGATTAGGAATAAAGTCGAAAGTTACTCTTCCTTTTTAGACGCATACCACCTGTCAAACCATTGTAGTTTTATTTCTTCTCTCCTTCCCTTTTAAGACACCACTTGATATGGGGACAGTAATATCAACGCTCTCTTTCTGTGTCGCTAACATCGCATAGTGATCCGCTTTTTCATTACCATATATCCCAATATGGGCCTTAATCCAATTCAACTCTATCGACTTGTTAATTTTAACACTTTTTATCTTTTCTTTCATCGTTCCTACTACCTTATTACAAATGTGAGATGACTGTATGGCTTGTAATACTGACAGAGAATCGGAAAAAATGGATCACATCTGTCCGTCCTCCACCCTCTCACAATATTCATCGGCCCTTTTCAAAGCTTGCACTTCTGCCTGAAAACTTGTTGCATAGTTCGATAATCTCACAAGACTTTTATCGATCTCTTTCCCATAGTAGTATACTACTATTGCAGCTATTTACATCGTTTGAACCATCTGTATTATGTCTATAGCTATCATCATGCTGAATTTAATACAGATCGTTAGAACTTAAAAGAATAACCTACACATAGATTACATAGATTATGAAAATAAAATATATCATATTAAGCAAATGTGTCTACTTGCAAAATGTTCACCTGAAAACGTTAGAATTTTCAACGTGCAAACCTTCGACCATCTGAAGATTTTCCGGGGGTTCATCAAAAAGCTGCACCAAGGTGACATTCTTCAAATAAATTCGTAGAATTTGAACTCCTTGGAACATGTCGTGGGGCAAATACTGCAGGATTGATTCCTCCAGGTGGAACTGTGGGAAATTCATAGAAAGTGCCATCAGGAAAAAGCTTTCAAATATATATAAATAGAAATGAATGTATGTCTGCATGTCTCTTATCCATCCTAAGCCGTTCGTCCAATTGCGATGAAACTGGGTCAGCTTATTGCTTACACCTACAGGGTGGATATAGGGACAGTACAATTATCTAAAATAAAAATAAAAATTAGAATCTCTACCTCATCTATTTACCAAGGATTAACCTTCAAATAACTCTCTAAGGAAACACAATAGATTCTGTAAAAATGCTAAATCCAAGTTAAGGATTAATATTTATTAGCTATTAAACGAAAATTCAATGCAAGACTTTCTCAGAGGTAACAGATTTACTAAAGATTATCCGAGAAAATTTTGGGGAGACCAACCCTGTGGTTTTTTTTTAAATTTAAATTACATTTTAACGTTTTTCGTAGTAACCACCAAAAATAAAATAGTACAAATAATTTTGCACCATCTTAATATTCAAATTTGTATTTTCAGCTACATTGACGATTTCATGGTATAAATATATGTTCTGTGTTTGGTTAATTTTGAAAGAAAACATTTTGAATCACATTTTCTAACATTAAATCGTAGAATTCTGAACGAATATGAAACGAATCACGAGATACAATAAAATAGTTTCTTTCATTACCATTGTGAAAGAACATTTTTACAATTCTAAAAGAATAAACAAATCTAATACATAAAAAATGAATATTTGTTCGTACGTATTTTATAGACTGTCGTGTCATTCATCCTATTTCAACAAAACACTGCCAAATGATTGATTTCACTTATATTTTTTTCGGCAGCAACCAGCCGGCAACGCTAAGTACATGCTAGTCAATTGAATAAATTTTTTTCAATATTGCTCTCTTTTCATTACGTAGCTGCGATTCCATAGACGGAATTCGAAAGTGATGCATGCGCATGCACATGATAACTTGATTCTCCCCCACCTCGTAGAACCCCCGGGGGCGCCTCGAAATGAGGATGAGATGCTTCCGGAATGGTGATTGTATCTCGACAACCCGGCGGGAACCATGAAAGTTAGGGACACTGGTCCTCCCATCGATGATGAGCCGTATATTCCCTATGGGAAGGGTTGTACCGTAACCGGTTATGACCCTTAGGACTCAAAGAATTATATTTATATTATTATGATTGGTATTTCAAATTCCAAACGGTATTTCCACGATTATTTCTTCTGCGGCAGCAATGCGCCGGGTAACAGCTAGTTCTAAATAAATATTAAAGAAATAAAGGATTGCTTATAATAACTAATTCCTCATGCTGGCTCATGAAAATAGAATTCGATATCTAAAAAAACGGATTGCTTATAATAAATGGAAATAAAATTAGGTTAGTCAAATAAAAGGAATTGCTTATATTAACTAACTCCTTGGACGCATGAAAGAACTCGTATTTGAAATTACTGAAATTCTAAAGTACATAAAGGTTTAATTATCAACCGGTTTGTCTGCAAAACTCGTCTGATAAAGAAATAATTTCGTTAAAAATTTGCAAAACTAGTCGATTCACTCAGTCTGCGTGTGTAGGGAAACACTTATTTAGTCCCACAGTTACACCTTGTTTAGTTTAGTTATATTAACGTCCCGTTTTAAAGCAACATGAGGGCTATTTTGGGACGGGCCTCATCATTTTGGACCATGGTTAGATGACGAGGACGACATCTCAGCTGGGACTCTACAGAACAACAGGGGGAGGACGTTTGGCCTGACAAATTTAATGTGCAAGAGACCCCCTCACACGACGATACTTCGGTGGAATAGAGTCTCGAACCTGAAACCTTCCGGTTCCGAAGCCGAGACTTTACCACCAGCTCACCGTGGCCCTACAGTTGCACATTGAGTTAAAGCATAATGTCATTCAAGAACATAACACTAGAATTAAGAAACCCGTCAGTTTGAGAACTTCTGTAATACTCATATTAAATGCATCAGAAAAAAAAGAATTTTTCTTTTAAAAATACTTATTAATTATGAGACGTAATTATTTGAAATAACTTTCTTTCAAAGACTTTGAATTTCGAGTCTCTGTTTGCAATATACTCATTTTTTCAGATATTTTCAAATTGATAGGTTAAATATGCCATAAGTATTTGTTCTGAAAATCAGATAATCAGAATTTAAAGTTCTTATTATGGCGCCCCTTTTTTTATGGCCATTCATAAGAAGTATTAATACATACAGCAGAAATTTCGGAAATCATACACATAAACACAGTATATAAGCCCGTTCCTTAATGTCACCTGAGATGTGTGGTGTTATAACGGTTGCATAATATGTAGCAGGATTGAATATGTGTGTATTAATAGTTTTTATTTTAAAAATAAAAAGAAATAGGATTATGTAACGAAAATTCGATATATTTTATGAATGATGGTGGTGTTATGTGTAAATAATGAAAATTATGGTATTTAGTAAAAACATGTGTACAAACATTTCTTCTAATTCTAGCTTTAATCAAAATAAACTATCGGTTTCTTCCTACGGCTATTTCTTAACCAGTGTTGTTCAAAAACGGGTGCACTATATTAACTAAATGAGGGTTACTCAAGAAATCCATTGTTTTCTTACAAGCAATATATAATTAAGGACCAATCCATATAAATCAAAATGACTGTCTGCATGTCTCTCATGCCTTCCTAAACCACTCATCCGATGGCGATGAAACTGGGTCAGCTTATCGCTTACATGTACGGGATGGTTGTAGGGTTAGTACAATTGTTTAAAAAAAATTAAAAAATCAAATCTCAACCGCATCTGTTTACCAAGGATTCATCTCCAAATAACTCGCCGATGAGACAATAGATTCTGTAGAAATGCTAAATCCAAGTGAAAGGTTCATATTTGGTAACTATAGTACGCAAATGTCATGCAAGTCATTCTCATAGATAACAGCTTTATTACAGATTATGCGGAAGACTAATCCTGAGGTTTTTAAATTTAAATTAAACGTTAGCATATTTCCAAAAACATTGTGGTACAAATAATTTTGCACTAAATTAATTTTCAAAAAATTATCTTTTCAACTTATATTGGCGACTTTTTGGTATAAATATATTTTCTAAGTTTGATCAATTTTAAAAGAACGCATTTTAATCCTATTTTTTAAAATTAAATTTGAGAATTCTGAATGAATATTAAATAAATCATGTGATCCAATAAATAGTTTCTTTCATTACCATTCGGAAAGAACTCCAAGTTTTACAATTCTAAAAGAATATACAAATCTGATATTTAAAAATGAATATTTCTTTGCTCGTATTTTATTTACTATCGTACCGTTCATCCTATTTCTATAAAAAATTGCCACATTATTGATTGATTGCACTTAATATTACTTTTCTCGGTGGAAGCAACTAGCCGGGTACCAGCTGGTTTCTCTTTAAAGATCTCTAGTATGACAATAATACAGAAATTTCTCGCTCAAAACCATAATATGACTTTCATCAATAAAATATATTCATTTTCTCTTGATTAACGAGCTCATTGACCTATTAATTCCTACTGTTCGATTTTTGGAACACTCCTCACATAAAAGTTATTTAGAAATTACATGCAAAAATTCCAATTTTTTAACCTTAGGCATAAATGGGTTAATTATGGGTCTTGAAGGGTTGACCAAATTGCATTACAAGAAATTTTAAAAGAAACTCTACTTTAATGAAAACATTGTCTTCAGTGCAGTTATAAAATTGAGTGTTAATTCATTTGAAACGCATTTATAAATATATTAAAAAATAGTATTAAATAATTTTAAAACGCACATTCATTGAAAAAATATATAAATGTTATATAAAAATATAACTATTAGTTTACCAGTTTATCTTTCAGCGAATCTTACCTCCTGGTACCAATAGGGAGTGG
>JAPMOQ010014769.1:2361810-2387288 GCA_026543055.1 Argiope trifasciata
CTTCCCCGTTTAGTAAGTCCGTGGTGCGTTGCAAGTCGTCCTACAGCAACTATCAACCAAGTAGTTAGGGGATTCAAATCCTGTAACAAGTCAACTGCGTGCTTGAGTAGCAATTTCAGTTGGTCAAGAATCACGTAACTAGTCAAATAGAAAGACCATTCAAATGATATGAGTAATCAAGTAGTAACAGGATTCAAGTGATATAAATAGCCAAGTGATAGAAATATTTGAATTATTTAGTTGATCAAATGCTTGGATTGATTCTAATGATGATGATGATGCCGTGTCCTTGTTTCCATGGAAAGGGGGTGCAGTAGCTTCTGAGGGTAAAGACCTCTGAGCACCCAGAGTCTGACTTCTAGCTCAAATGAAGATGACACACACACATTCGCTTGCACAACCCTTTTTACAGGGGGACTCATTCATACATCTCACAGATAGAACAACCATGCCCGAACCGGGACTCGAACCCGGGACACCCAAATCACGGGGATTACACGCCATCCCTATGCCAGGACTCCGGCATTGATTCTAATTTCAAAGCCGAATGAAAGATTTATTTTTGTTTATTTTTTCAGTCAGTCACACAACTAAGCAATTCTCTGAAACAAACAATCGTCAGAGCAAGTACTCACAATTTCTGACAACACAGTTTTCGATTCCCATAAATTCTTTTCGCTTTAGAAAGGCCTGAATTATTTTTAAAGTAAGTAAAACGTTCAACAAGATATTGTTCTTTTATCATGTAGTCGTTAAGTACAGTGTTAGCAAATATTTTATATTTAGTTTTGAAATATTATTGCCTTTGTTTGAAGATCCAAAACAGTTTTCAGTAGTAGTTTGTATTTTTTTTGCTATTCACCGGCAAATCTTTACAAATTTGAAAAGAAGAAAAAAATGCAATTTTGCTATTTATTATGTTAAATATGCGTATACGTGGTGAATACAGTACAATAAAATCAAGCATTTTTATTCATTAACTTTTTAATCGATAAATCAATTATCGTGAGTTTTCAATTTCGAAAGGCAGAATATAATAAATTATGAAACAACGTTTATCTTAATATGCAAAATTATTATTTTTTAATCGAACATGTTAGAGAAGCACGCAAATAATCCGAATTAAGTGTTTTGACCCTCCTTTTGGTGGTAATGGACAGTAAACTCGCATAATGGAAATTATAAAATAAATGCTCAAAGATTCAAAATCCTAAATCCTGTGACTCTTAAATAAATGAAACTTGATTTATGTAAATTAAAAAGCAAAGAAAGGAAAAACCTTAATTGGGAAAGTTAAATGAATAAGTTTCCAGCTGCTTTAACCCATTTACGCCTAAGAAATGAAATTTTTTGCTTGGAATTTCAATATGTTAGGTAAAAAAATATAATAAAAAAACTTTTATGTGAGGGGTGTTCCAAAAATGGAATAGTATGCATAAATGGTTTAAGAATGATCCACGAAATATTCAAAAACCTAAATCCTGTGACTTAAATAAATGAAACTTGATATATGTAAATAAAAAAAGCAAAGATAGGAAAAGCCTTAATTGGGAAAATTAAATGAATAAGTTTCAAAGCTGTTTTAATTAAGAAATTTCCACGAAATATTTCTCTATTAACTTTTTATTCAGTTATATTTCTCGATTATTTTTTGGTAAGACAGATGCGGAGCTTAAATAATATTTGTTCTTTTTGATATAAAATCTGAAACCCAGTCCGATTGTCAGAAAATTTGTTTCGCATCAAGTTACATGTCCCAAATACAATCCAATTAAAACTTTTAATAGCCAGTCGAGGTGTAGCAAAAATTTTTCGTCACCATGATTTTAACAAAATTCTATATGCCAGCACTTTCAAATCTCCTCATAACATTTTATAGACAGTAATTGATTGAAAAATGGGAATCAGTAGGTCACTCGTTATATTCTAAACAGATACAACTCTGAAAATATCTTTCAGAGCAATGGAACTATAATTTAAATTATGATCAAATCTTTCGAAAGAATAAAAGTTCTATTACCCTTTTAAAATTATTAATTTCAGATAGTAGTAAACTTCATCCGATTTCTCATATATCAGTAATTTTAGTACAAAAATAAATTCCGATATTGTGATTGAACTAATCCCAATACGTTGATTTCATATTTCAGCATTATAAGTGACAATGCTCGAATGCAATTTCCTATCAAGAAGAAAAGTTTTCTTCGAGCAAAATGAATATAAAATTGTATTCTTATTGAAATTATATATATATATATATAATTAGCTCCCTAGGTTTATTTTGATAATAGGTATACTTGGTGATTTCAGATTATATCTCATACTCGATTTCTGCAAGAAGCTGATAAAATTTCGCCAAGATGACTGCATTCCCAAGTTTAGTTAGGAATTTTTAGATTACGCTATGATCGGCAATACCAAATTGCCAAAAACCAAGAGGTAGGCAGATTTTTTAGTGGGTTATAGAACGGGTCTTTAACACTTTCAAGATAGCCAACAAGATATCTCGCCTTTCAGATTCTTCTAATTATATGCTTTTGTGTGCTAAAATTTCACTTATAACAGTTTAGATACGTTGAAATTTCTAGTATCAACCTATCAAAACTGACATAAGAGACAGATTTTAGACTAATTGGAAGTATCTGAAATACGAGATATCTCGTCAGAGTCGTTGAAAGCCTTAAAAACCAATATGAGTTTTTATTTTGTACTACCTGGTACCCGGCGCGTTGCTGCCGCCGAAAAAGTATTAAGTGAAATCAATCAATCAATCAATCATAGTTTGGCATTGATTTATCGAAATACGGTGAAGTATATCGACAGTATATCAAATACGAACAATCAATCATTCATTTTTTTTATTAGATTCGTGTATTCTTTTTGACTGGTAAAGCTTGGTATTCTTTCAGAACGGTAATGAAAGAAACTATTTATTGTATCTCGCGATTCGTCTAATATTCTTTCAAAATTCTCAAATTTATTTTCAGAAAATGTGAATAAAATATTCTCTTTTTAAATTGATTAAACTTAGAAAATGTATTTATACCTTAAAATCGTTAATATAGTTGAAATGATAAATTTTGAAAATTAAGATGTTGCAAAATTATTTCTGCTACAATATTTATGGTAAATTATAGCGAAAAACGCTAAAATTTTAAATTTTAAAATTTCAGTATTGGTCTCCCCAAGATTTTCTCGTATAATCTATCTATACTTATAATAAAGCTCAATGTGTGTGTGTGTGTGTGTGTGTGTGTGTGTGTGTGTGTGTGTGTGTGTGTGTGTGTGTGTGTGTGTGTGTGTGTGTGTGTGTGTGTGTGTGTGTGTGTGTGGGCACTCTACAGGCCAGACCGTTGGACCTACAGCTACCAAATTTGGTACATGTATACCTTGGAAGTTGGGAATGTGCACCTCGGAACCCTTTTTTTGAATTTTTAATTAGAATTTGAATTAATTAAAATTTAAGTGAAATTTCGACGTTTTTTCGCTATAACTTCCGAAATTATTATAGGACAAACAGGATTTTAACATCAATTTAAAGATAAAAAATTAGCTTTCTAATGGTATCAGTGTTTTTATGTATAACTCAAGCTTCTATTTTTAACGAATTTTTAAAGAATATTTTAACCATGTTTTTTTAGCACGTGACTGGATAAAATAAAATAAAACAATGCCGGAAGTTCAAATGAAAAAACAACAACTACCATCGCAAATCAAATCTAAAGAAATACAACTTTCAGCACGTGACTGGATAAAATAACATAAATATAAAATGTGATATTTTCTACAAAAATAAATGCAAGGCTAAGGATTCTAAGGAATCGTTTGCAATATTTATATCATTAATTCCATAAATTATCTTTATTTACAGTAAACCTGATTGAATTTAGACAGGATATGCTTTGAAATCCCGACTTAATGGCATATACAATATCTGTATCATTAGTTCAATAATTTTTTCTCTTTTTCGCTTTCTTTAAAGAACATATTTAACATTTTGGCAGTATCACCGAAAAAAACATTTTTAATATTTTGGAAGCATAATTGATAAATTATTAGAGCATTAAACTCAAAGATTTCCGAATAAAGTTACCGACTCTTTAACTACTAATAACTGAATCTTTTAACTTAAACTATTTCTTAAATTTTGGCTAAAAAATATATTATTTAATTGGAAATTTTAGAACGCATTACTCATGGCGTACCAGCTGGTCGCCAAAGGCGGCTAGTCTGTAATAAAGCGACTTCTGAGAATGGCTTGCATTTGCGTACTATGGCTACTGAATACTAACCTTTCACTTGGATTTAGAATTTCAGCAGAATCTATTGTCTCCTCGGCAAATTATTTGGTTATTAATCCTTGGTAAATAGGTGCGGTTGAGATTCAAATTCAGATAATTGTACTATCCCCATAAACATCCGGTAATAGTAAACAATAAGCAGACCCAGTTTCATCGCAATCGGATGAACGGTTTAATAATAGGCATGCAGACAAAAATTCATTTTTATTTATTTAGTATGTTCCTTTTACTTCCAATTAATACATATCCATTTTTAAATTTTCAGAAACTACAATGGTTTCCACTCTACAACGCTTCGGAACTTTATCCATGTTCGTTGGTTCTATGCTTTATAACATATTTTTGCTAGATATGAGCACCGTTCCCCAAATAGTCTCCTTTCAATTGGTGGTATCCATCTCAACTCTCCTTATTGGCAGCATCATGTCGTACGGGTTAAAGGAAATGGACGATCGCTTTTTCAAAGCACTTGGTATGAATGTGTACCTAATTGGTACTGGTTACGAATGCAAAAGTGCTTTTATTTATAATTCCACGCCCATGAGCTATGCCTCGAGTATTTTGGGTGGCCTCCTAATGATGGGAGGAATCATTCTCATATACTTGAAAAAAGGAAAGCCAACGGAGTCTACTATAAAGTGCCAATTTTACATTGGCGCCTTAGTTTGTGCCCTTGGATTTGCTATAATGATGCTGGATATAGCGCTGAGAATTTGGACACCAGGTTTCAGAATGCATCCAGATACTTTGGACAAGGCTTGGATTGATATATCCATAGGAACGCTTTATATGCTGAATGGAGTGTTGCTGACTTGCATATCTGTGAGGAAAACAGAAGGAGGTCGAGTGGAGCCAGATGTGGTCTTTTTTAGCTCCGACAACGTCTTCGGTCAGATCTTCTACTAATTTTTAAGGTGGAAGTGATTTTAGAAGAACTTTAATTGTAAGAATTGCATGTATGGGAAATTTTACGATTGACAAATGAGAACGATCACAAATTTACCAATTTTTAGTATGTAATTTTTTATCATTATGTATTTGCCTGTGTATTTTAATTTGTGTTTGCTTTGAAACAAATGACAATAAAGGATTTTTTGAGATTTTTTTATTCATTTCAGAAATATAAATGAAACTTCTTAAATTAATTCATTTCATAAACCCTTATAATCGAATGCAATAATTAAGGTTAAATTCTGTATTAAATCATCTATATAAATAAAAATGAATGTTTGTCTGTATGTTTTATGCGCTGCCGTACAGCTCATCCGATTCCCATAAAACTTCCACAATATATATTGCTTGCACTTACGTGAAGGTTAGACATAATACAATATCTAAAGTATGCAAAATATATTCGGATCTATTCACTGCGTCTATTAACCATGGATTAACCGCCAAAGAGGCACAACAGATTCAGTATAGATGCTAAATTCAAGCTAGACGGTCATATTTCGGGGCTATTGTACGTAAATGCAATGCAAGTCTTTTTCTGAGATTATAGTTTTATTAGAGAGTGTGCGAGAAAGCTTTAGGAGAATCAATATTATAGATTTAAACTTTAACTAATCATTAAAAAAAATTTGCGTTTTTTGCTGTAACCTGTAACAAAAATTATCTTTTAAACTATATTAAAGATCGTATGGTATAAATATATTTTCCATGCTTAAATAATTAAAAGAAAATATTTTAATGACATTTTCTAATATTTAGAATTCTGAATGAATATTCGACGAGTCACTAGATACAATACATAATTTCTTTCATTACCATTATGAAAGAACACCAAGTTTTACAATTCTAAAAGAATATACAAATCTAAAGCATAAAAATGAGTATTTGTTTGTAGAATAGAATTGTAAAAATACAATAAATACTATTCATTATCTCCTTTATATATCCTTCAATTTGAATGAATGCATTCATTGCCGACAAGAAAATAAATATCATTCTTCATTAAACAAGATCACTGCATCAAACTCCAAATGATATTTCGAAGATTATTTATTCTGCGGCAGCATCGCGCCGGGTACCAGGTAGTTTTAAATATAATAAACTTGTTTACAACTTTTAATGCTCAGACAACCGATTTTTTAAATCATTATTGAGATGACAAGATCGCAAGCAGGGTCAAATGTCTTTAAAAAGGCGTAGTAATCTTGAATACTCGTATTATTCAAGATTGTAACACTAAAAATAATTAAAACATACTAGTTCTTGGAAATCGACTGGCTTCCAATCAAAGAAATAGTTAGTCACTTAGGTTAATTGCCTTTATTATAATAATTTATTTCTAATTCTAACTTTTCTTTTATTTGAAAAAATTATAATAAAATTTCGTTTACATGGAGTCAAATGTTATACCAACTCTTAAGGTGGGTTCAGACGAGGCTTATTATTGTCCGCAATAGAAGATCACGCCTACTTCCGGAAAATCACGTGATCACAACGGGACAATGGCAAATGATTGTCCCGTCTGGACAAACGTTGTCCGCGTTGTCTCAAGTGTTCACACGAGGACGATGCCGGGACAACAGCAGAGAGGCAACGTTTGCGGACAATAATATGCCTCGTCTGAACCCACCTTTATCTGTAAATTTCAGATTTCCAAAATTATTTAGTTACGGTATCCAACTAGGTCCGAAGGAATATTTTTGAAAAATTTGATTTCTTAAAAACTATTGGTTTTAGATGTATTGTCAATTATGATACATAATACTATGAATACAAAAAATGATTTAAAACTATAATATAATTGATAAACAGGAATATTCGTAGTACATTTTATTGATATAGAGCCATAACGGGGAACGCTCTACGCCAAATGGTAATGCAGAAATCCTATTTTTCATTGCACACAAGTTATAGAATACATTGATGAATGAAATGAACCATAAACTAAGAAAATTCTTGAGACGACAAGAAACTGTGGGTAAACATATACATTTATGTGCACTTTTTCCATTAAATCACAACTAAATGTTTCTGAAAACCCCCATAAATGCAAAAGTATTTCACCAACACAACTTTTATTTCATTTCATTGCCTCTATTATTTAAAAGACACGCTGACATTTTTATATGAATACCTCTATTAGGTTTTGAGATATTATGTTAATGGTGGAGAATTTTAATGAAAATGAAAATTTTGAGAAAACTGAAGTGAAAGACACATTCAAGCTGAAAAATAGGTGACCCTGGATGACAGATGAGGCCTTCCTTTTTCTAGAAAAGATAAACTGTTTTGGGAAGAGGAAAGTCTGAACTAAAATAAAAAAAAATAAAAATAATAATTCGCCAATGTGCTCGATAATCGGTGTTTTTAACGAAGTCGGATACCTTAAATTGTCATCAAACAAGTAGAAGTTTAACTATTTCTTAAACTCATTCTTTTTTTTGCCTTTTGAGGTATCACTTCATTGTTCAAAATATTTCAATAATCATGAAATCTAAAAATTCACTTTTCTGGATTAAAAGATAGTAAGATAAATATTTTAATGCTTCAGTTAAGGCTACGTTTAAAACACTGGTTATCGAACACGTTGGCGATTTTTTCAATTTCTTGTTATATCTCGTAGTTTAGACTTTCCTCTTTCCAAAACAGTTTATCATTTCTAGGAAAAGGAAGGCCTCACCTATCACTAAGGTTCACTTATTTTTCAATTTAAACTTCTTTTCAACATCCATTTCCCCCAAATGACAATTTTCATGCAAATTCTCCTCTGTTCACATGATATCTCAAAAACTAATAGAGGTATTTACATGAATATTTCAGAGCGTGTGTTTTAAATAATATGGGTAATGAAATGAACCAAACTTATTACTGTCGATGAAATACTTTTCTTATTTATAGATGTTTTCAGAAAAATTAAGTTGTAAATTTATGGAAAAAAATACCTATGTGTGCATATTTTACCCAATTTCTTTCCATCTCAAAGGGTTTCTTAGATTTTGTTTCATTTCCTTCATCATTGTAATGTATAACTTGTATGTAGAGTAAAATAAGATATCTGTATTATAATTTTGTGTGGAGTGTAAACCGTTTTGCTTAAATTCCATTAAAATGTACTTCAAATATTTCCATTCTTCAAAATGTATTTTCAAATAATTGTTTTGTATTTATAATGTTTATTATAGACAATATAACTAAAAACCGGAAATAGTTTTTAAAAAATGCAATGTTTCAAAAATTTTCTTTCGAAAGTAGTCGGATACCTTTCCTTTTTTTGTGAAAAGGCTTTTTATCTACCATATTAAATTATGTGGCATGTTGCTTTGTAATTTGCTTTGCTAAACTGTAAATTTCATTTTTCCTAATGTAGCCGTTTTAAGATTAGACTAAAGACTTTCATATAAGCCCTTGGAAAGTTGTATAAAATATTTCATGTTGTAGAGGTAGTGATAAAATATTAGTAGTACAAGATAAAGTTAAATGTTCATCCTCTTTACCAATGAAATTTTTATCGTATCTCGTCAAAAATTTCTTTTTTATCTTAATTTCAGATTTGTTCAATTCGTGGTTTAGTTTGAATTTTACCATCGATTATTTGCAACTCTTTAAAATAATTTTGTTTTTTTTATGAATCAATGTACTAGTTTTAAAAAAAATCGGATTGAATACGGAACAAGGTAATAGAAATTAAAAGAAACTCAAAGCAAGTAATAACTTTTAGAATAATTTCTACTTAAAAGCCGCCAAAAAAACCTTCATTCCATTCTTCATAAAATCAAAATACATTAAAAGAATTTAGACTCAAAGTAATATGTACATTTCAATTTTTTTGTTGCAATTTTGGATTATTAATTAAACATGGACCGAAATTTATTTAGAACTTAGAAAGATTCAGTGAGCAAATTAAAAATTTTCTATTTTCTTCTGAAGGTTACATAATGATGATTAAAAATTTCTGGACAAATCATGGATCAAAAATTATATTTATGCCATCTTAAGGTATCCGACTACGTTAAAAACACTGGTTATTGACCACATTGGCGAATATATTTTTTTATTGTTATTTTTATAGTTCAGGCTTTCCTCTGTTAAAAACCGTTTATCTTTTCTAGGAAAAGGAAGGCCTCATCTATTATCTAGTGTAGCATATTTTTCGGCTAAAATTTGTTTTTATTTTCAATTCTCTGAAACTTTGATTTTCATAAAAATTCACCACCGTTAACAGGATATCTCAAAAACTAATAGAGGTATCTTGCATAAAAATTGCTGCGTGTGGCTCAAATAATTTGGGTAATGAAATGAACCAAAAGTTTTATGCCGGGTGAAATACTTTTTCATTTATAGGTGTTTTTAGAAAAATTAAGTTGGGAATTTATGGTAAAAATGTATAAATACGTATATTTTTTACTCATAACTTTTTCGCATCTCAAAATGTTTCTTAGCTTTTGGTTCATTTCATTCATCATTATATTCTATTGTTAGTTACATTAACGTCCCGTTGTAAAGCAACACGATGTCTATTTTGGGACGGACCTTGTCATTTTGAACCACGGTCAGATGACGAGGACGACACCTGAAATGGCACCTCCTTCTCCATACCACAGCAGCGGGAGGACGTTTGGCCTGATAGATTTAACGTGCAAGAGATCCTCTCACACGACGGCTCTTCGGTGGAATCAAGTCCCGAACCTGAAACCCTCGGGCTCCGAAGTCGAGACCTTACCACCAGACCACCTTGGCCCACATTTTGTTCTATAACTTGCGTACAATGAAAAATAGGATTGCTTCACTTCAACTTTGTGTCGAGTGTTAACCTTTTTGGTTGAATTTCTTTAAAACTTACCACGAATTTTTCTATTTCTCAAAATATATTTTATTTTCTTATATTTCTATATTATATTTCTTATATTTATTCTTATATTTCTAAATTACATTATATAATATATTATATTTCTTTGAATTTATAGCATTTTGCATTATAATTGATAACACATCTAAAAACCATAGTTTAAAATTGTTTTTTAAAAGTCCAATCTTTGGAATTTTTTCTTTCGAACGTAGTCGGATACCTTAGCACTTATTTAACTATTTTAGTGACATTAATTCATATTCTAAATAGTTATTTCTCTCATTTTAATAAACTTTTAAAATTAATTTCAACAAATTTCAAATTTTTTCCCACTAAATTATCCAGCTTATTTTCTGATTTATTACATTTTATCCCTCAAAATTCTTCAGTCATGGAAGAGTTTTGATGGACAAAATACAAATTCATATTAAATGATGTCTATGATTACTTGGCATTCAGACACGACATTTCTTTCCCATGAGCCAGTTCTTTTAAAAAACAAAGCTTTATCTGCCTAAATTATCTTCTCATGGGGTTGCTAATCTCTTAAGGTATCCGACTATGTTCGAAGGACTAAGTTTGCAAAATTGGATTTTTTAAAAACTGTTTATGGTTTTTTGATGTATTGTCAATAATAAACACTATAAATACAAAAAAATTATTTGAAAAAATATTTTGAGAAAGGAGAAAATTTGTAGTACATTTTAATGAAATTGAACCAAAACGGTTGACACTCTACACAAAATGGTAATGCAGGAATCCTATTTTTATTTGGAAACAACTTATGGAATATAATGGTGAATGAAATAAATCAAAATCTAAGAAACACTTGGAGATGCATAGAAGTTATGAATACAAACGTACGTGTTTATGCATTTTTTTGCGAAATTTACATCTTAATTTTTCTACAAACACCTATAAATGAAAAAGTATTTCACCCACAATCAAACTTTTGGTCTATTTCTTTGCAGATATCATTTAAAACTCATGCTGAAATTTTTATGTCAATACCTCTATTAGTTTTGGGATATCATGTTAACGGTGGAGAATTTTTATGAAATTTAAAGTTTTGAGAAAATGGAAGCAAAAAACAAATTTTAGTTGAAAAATACGTGATCCTGGATGTTAGGTCTGACCTTTCTTATCATAGAAAAGCTAAACTGTTTTGGAAAGGGAAAAGTCTGAACTACAAGAAATAATAATAATTTATAAAGTCATCATTGTGGTCGATAACCAATGTATATAACGTAGTCGGATACCTTAAGTTAAAATCAAATCTCTTAAAACCCTCAGCTATGAACCTAGAAACTCCATGCTTCTCTAATAGCTAATTATGTGCCTTCAAATTCTAAAGAAGGGCACAAATATATTTTTATAAAATGCAGGGTTAAATTTTTTGTATCGGAATACACTGTCAAAATAAGGTTGAGAGGAAATATTAGCGGTTTTTAATTCATTAATCTTTATCAATCCAGCATTAAAAAATAAATAAAATGTATAGTCCGATTCCCATAATTACATAAAATTTAGGATTGTTGGTTTTAAAACGGATCTTTAAAATCAGATTGGACTGCGGTGGCCTGGTGGTAAGTTCTCGGTTTGGAACAGGAGCGTTTCAGGTTCGACACCCGATTCCACTGAAGAACCGTCGTGTAAGCGGGTCTGGTGAACGTTAAACGTCTAGGCCTGGCCAAAATGGCTTTTGTGTCATTAAACACAACTCATCTCAACTCAAATAAATGTCTACGCTATACGTCCGCTGATGTGGGGTGGGGTGGAGAGGGGATTCCAGCTCAGATATCGTCCTCGTCATCGGCCCGGGGTTCAAAATGACGAGGTCCGTCCCAATATAGCCCTAGAATTGCTTTACAACGGGAAGTTAATATAACTAAACTAAAATAAACGAAACTTAAAATCAGATTGAAACAAATGATGATCTACCAACAGAAAAAGTCCAATTCCAAAACAAAACAAAACCTGTGGAAGAGATAAAAATGAACGATTTTAATTCCAACCGTATGAGTGTCCACACGCATTATCAAATTTGCTACGCATTTTGCTCTCAATATTGTTGTTTTATTCAATGGCGTGTCATTGAATGCCCGCTGATCGCTATCAACAATTTTAAGCCTAAATTAGTTTCCTTTTTTTTCCGCCATTAAGGCCAAGAGTAAGCTACCTCATGTTTCGCAGCCCCTTTTTACAGGAGGGCACATTCACACTGCTCACAGACAGAACACAGAATAACAACAATGCCCAAACCGGGAAGCCCAGAACACTAGGAAGACATGCTAACCCTATGCCGGATGCCGGCTGTGCGCGCGCGCACACACACACATATATATATACATAACAGACGTCAAAAAAGAGGTTGGCAAAGCGCTAAGAAACATTAAGGACATTCGTAGGCAATTTTTGTATAAGTAGACACCATTTCTTTACGTTGGTTATATTTTTCAATCATAAAAGGCAGTCTGATGCAAGTCTAGACTGCCTAGAAAGAAAGACTTGGAAAGATCTAAATCGAGTTTAATTTTGTAATTTTAATGCTTCATTTGAAAGCAACATCAGATCTATTTTAAGATAAACATGGCAAGTTTGGACTCACTCGGAAGTTTGGATTCTGCCAAACACCAACGGTGGAGCGTTTAATGTATGACTTCGGATTTGAGCAAACTAGCTCACACGACCCATCTTCAGAAGGGGATTTCGAACCAGGATAATCTATGACCCTAAAGGTTGAGACCTTATAACTATAAAATGGCTGCCCCGATCTAAATCGTGAAGTTTCATCTAAATCTGAAGGCCTAAATACGAAGTCAAAAGGATGTTTTCGGTTGATGCAGCTGGAATTTAAAATAGGACAATAGAAATCCTTATAGAACATGACCTGAATAGAGTCTCGCATCAACTTTCGCAAATAGATATATGTACTAAAGGAAATAAGTATCATTTCGATCTTTTAACAATATGAATAAAAATTGCTATAAAAACATATGAATATAAATTGCCGATTGCTATGAAACTATTAATTAATACTAATTACTTACACTTACGGGTTTTTCATAGGCATAGTAAAATTAACAACAATAGCTAAAAATTTTTAAAAATATTCTCAAATGTGGTTGATAACCAGTGTTCCTAACGTAGTCGGATATCTTAGAGCCCACACCTATTCAGCCTGATCGAATCAGGGTGTAAGGACTGATATGGAACAGTGGAGAACGATGACAGTCATTGACTCATAGAGGTTAGTAATTAAAATGTGAATGTAAGGATGGTAGTTAACATCTCATCCATTCAAACTGTGATGACTAAAAGGCAGTTCATTCCGCTAGCAGGAGAAATGTTTATTTACATAATAATACTTATATAAGTAAAAATGAATGTTTGTCTGCATGTCTCTTTTGCCTTCCTAAACCATGCATCCAATTGCGATAAAACTGGGTCAGTTTATTGCTTACATCTACGGGATGGTTATAGGGATAGTACAATTATCTAAAATAAAAATAATAAAATTTCGGATCTCAACTCCATCTATTTGCCAAGAATTTATCTCCAAATAGTTTGCCGAGGTGGCACAATATATTCAGTAATCCAAGATAAAGGTTAATATTGTATAGCTATTGAACACAAATGTTATGCAAGTTATTCTCAGAGGTAACGACTTGATTGCAGATGTTGAGAGAAAATTTTGGAGAGAACCAACCCTGGGGGTTTTATATTGTCATTAGAGTTTAGCATTTTTCGTAGTAACTACCAAAACTATTGTAGAACGAATAATTTTGCACCATCTTAATTTTCAAAAATTATCTTTTCAACTATGTTAACGATTTTATGGTATAAATATATTTTCTATGTTTAATCCGTTTTAAAAGAAAATATTTCAATCACCTTTTCTAACATTAAGAGTGAGAATTCTGAATGAATACTAAACGAATCACGAGATACAATAATTTCTTTCATTACTTTTCTGTAAAAATAACAAATTTTACAATTTTAAAAGAATGCACGAATCTAATATGTAAAAGTGAATATTTGTTCGTTTTTTATATACTGTCGTATTGTTCATCTTATTTCGATAAAACATTTCCAAATGATTGATGGATTGCAATTAATATTATTTTTGGCGGCTGCAATGCGCCAGGAACCAGCTAGTTTATTATGAATTTAAATAACTCCCCTCTCAGTTTCCATTTAGGAACGGTATTTATTTGAAGTAAATGTTCAATGAATTTTCATTACATTATGAAATCCATTTCTGTTATTCTTATTGAAAATTTCATTAACAAGCCACATGCATTTAATTTTGTGTGAAACGTTAAGGGATGTACGTACATGAAAAATATTCACTAAGGAATGATCAATATGCCATAATAAAAGAATGTTTTCATTAAGAGATATTTTTTTATGTTTCTTTGCAGGTAAGATGACTTCACTTTGTGCCAAAATGTATGGTTATGCCCTAATTATTACTGCTGTGATTACTCAAACAGCATCCGTTGTACTAATATACGTAGACAGAGTTTACATCGGTTCATTTCTTCTTTTGTCCAGCTTTCTTGTGATATGGATCGGAGTGCATATTATGAATAGCTGCAATTCAAGGAGACAATACGTCCCCATTCATACTGAAATTGTATTTGATGAATCAGAATCAGTTTCACTATGAAAAAACACTTCTCAAAAAGCACCTCTCCAATGTATTTGAAACTATATTTAGTTCTCCGAAAATGGGTTTGTGATTTGTATTTTATTTGTATTTGTTAAATTAATTCCCTTTAGCGTGCAAAATATAGTTTTCAATATGAATTGAATATAATTTTCAAAGAATATTTTTAATTAATAAAGTAATCTAATCTCTATTTCAATAACTAATCATCTACAGTTATGAATGTATTTAAATCATTGAATTTTGCATCTAGAACTCTGTTCCAGTTATATTTCGAAATGTTCTTCGGCGTGTTGTTTAATTTTGTTATATTTTATATCTAGTTTTTTTAAAATAAATTTTTTATTAAGAAGTCGAAGTCCTCTGTGCAACTTTAGAGTCATTGTTGGGAAATTTCGGCAATAAGGCTCTAAATTCGTATGTCTCTCGTACTTTATTCTAAAAGTCTTCATTGAAAGCAAATCGTTCCATTTGATATTAAACATAAGTTATTTTTTGATATGGTATCTGGAATTGATTTGGTCCCACATGCAAATGTCAGGCATGATATAAATACGTGTCATTATATTTGTAATATGGTTCGGTGGTGATATAGAGTCCTCTAATGACCGTCTTCGTACAAATGCTTCCTCATGTCTGTCAATAGTCCGTAATAAGTGTCATTTTATCTCCTCAATAAATTGCGTTCAATTGAAACTTTCCTTTGGTTGGATCCCATCTTTGGAGGCTTTATTTGTCATGCATTCCACTGTAGTAACTCTAATGTCAAAGGGTAATCATAAGCAGTTATATAAAGCATCTCGTTAAACAGTCGTCATATTTATCCATCATTTTGTGTCCACCCTATGCTGAACTTCATGCGTTTCAGATGTGCATGCCAGCTGCAAAGAGAAGTGAATAGGTAGGATGGAAATGCTGCAAGAGGAATTCAGTTTATTATTTTCGTGGACGAAGAGGGAAAGAAAACTATTAAAACGCTCCGTATACAAGTCGTTGCAAATTCTGTAATTATCCTCAAGCAATACAAGATTGGGGGGAAGGGCTTTCCATATTCTCACTGCAAAATTATATATAATTTAATATTTATGCAAGGGGTTTGTAACTAATACGTAATGTTTTAAATTATTATAATAAACCTTAATTCAGAGTATTATCATCGAGTAGATTTCAGTACTTGAAGGATTTAAAAAACTATCAAACAAATTTAAAAAAATAATAATGTAAAAAAACTTTTGTAATCTATTGTAACTTTTCAAATGCATTATAAATACTTAAATACGAATTTTTCATAGCAACAGACCGGTGGATCAATCACGAATTTGCAAAAGAAGGGGGAGAATATAGACTAATGATCTGCAAGAGACTAAGAAAACGTGGGAGGAAACAATGCTGTATTCTACAATATGCCTGTTTGACATTCTGTTCGTTAAGTTATCCTACTACGTTAAAAACACTGTTTATTGACCACATTGGCGATTTTTTAAAATTCTTATTATTTCTTGTAGTTCAGACTTTCTCTTCTCAAACCAGCATATCTTTTCTAAGAAAATAAAGGCCTGACCTATCATCCACGGTCACATATGTTTCAATTAAAAATTGTCTTTTACTTCAGTTTTTTCAAAACTTTAGTTTTCATAAACATTCTGCACCGTTAACAGGATATCTCAAACTAATAGAAGTATTTGCACGAAATTCTCAGAGTGTGTTTTTAATAATATGGGCAATGAAATGAACCCAAAGTTTTAGTGTTGGTGAAATACTTTTTTCATTTATAGGCGTTTTTAGAAAAATTAAGTTGAAAATTTATAGAAAATTGCATATAAACGTATATTTTTACCAATAAGTTCATTACATCTCAAACTTTTTACTAGATTTTGGTTCATCTTATTCTGTAACTAGTGTACAAAGAAAAAATGGATTGCTGCATTGCAATTCTATGTAGAGTAGTACTAAACGCTTTCGATCAATTTCCTTAAAATGTAATTCAAATTTTCCTATTTTTGAATATATATTACGTTTTCAAATAATTTCGATGCATTTACAGTATTTCGTATCATGATTAACAATAATTCTAAAAACCATAGTTTAAAATAGTTTTTAAGGCATTCAGTGTTTCACAAATTTTCCTTCCAACGTAGTAGTCAGATACCTTAAGGAGGAAGGATGATAAAAGCATTAACCTTAGAAAAAATAACAGTGATTTTTGATGAATCCTAAAATTCAGACGACTTTGAATCTAAAAGTTACATGTATCTGCTGACAGAAAAAAATAGACCTTTTGATGTGGAATTACTTAACTTAGAGCTGTATACTTTGGAGAGAGGAAATGCGTTCTTCGGAAGAAATTTTAATGGTTCTTGCTAACACCCTGTTAGCGTCTTGTGGTGCTTTTCTTGGAATGAATGGAGAACTCTTTCCTTGAATTGTTTTTACCGATAGACCTTCAACCTACAGCATAACATGTGCGAATGTTATACAGCGAATATTTAATCTAGATTAGAACAAATTGTTCATCTCTAAATATATATGGCTGTAAATAAATTATTTTTATGAAATTCCACTCTTATTTGATCGGTAGTGATCAAGTCATTGCAATAAATATTACCATTCACAACAATCTTTTCATAAAATTACAGACATGTAATTAATTGTGGATTATATTCGCCATCTTATAGAAAAAAAATTACAGCAACATTTTATTCTATGTTATGTAGTTCAACAATAAATGTAAGTCGCGGTGGCCTTGTGGTAAGGTCTCAGCTTCGGAGCCGGAGGGTTTCAGGCTCGAGACTCGATTAAACCAAAGAATCGTATGTGTAAGCGGGCCTCTTGCACGTTAAATATGACAGGCCAAACGTCCTTCCGCTGGTGTGGTGTGGTGTGGAGAGGGGGAGCTGCCAGCACAGGTGTCGTTCTCGTCATCTGGCCACAGTTCAAAAGGGCGTGGTCCGTGCCAAAATAGCTCTAGTGTTTCTTTAAAACGGGACGTTAATATAACTAAATTAATCCAGTTCAAAAGCCGAGAGGCTAGTACCAGGCGTCCACGGCCTCAGTGAAGCTTGGAATGAGAATGTCGGAACAGGTGTTTTCCTCGTCATCTGACCGTTGTTCTTCATTCAGAGGCCCGTTTCAAAATAGTCCTGGCTTTACCTTAAAACAGGATATTAATATAACTAAACTGATCCAGAGTGATTCCTCGTTTTATTTTATGTTGAAGTGGCGAGAAATGCTATCTTTAGCACGTTAAATCCGTCACGCCAAACGACCTGCCACTGGTATGCGGTTAGATTTCTCAATAAGCTGCAAAAACGAATAAAATCTGCTTGAGCTGATAATGTGCAATGCAAATAGTACTTGAATAGATGATTTCGGATTTTTTAATGAAAAATTATGTTTTTAAAATGTATGAAGGAGCAAATAAACGCCATATCAAATATTTCAAAACCTAAATACAATTGATGTTCTAAAAAACTTTATTTCAAAACTAAAGGTGCAAATATAGGAACATTTTCCTGGACTGACTGCTTGAAGGACAAAAATTATTTGTGATTGTCAATTAATAGCAACCTGGTTTTGAACATAAAAAAGGATTATCGAGTTTCTGTTAATAGTTTCATGATTATCCGAGTAAAATATTTGAAACACAATTTTGTTCGTCGTTATCATTTATTTATACTCTTTTCATCGAAAATAATGGAACACTGATACTTTTTCCATTTCCTTTTATCTACAAATCGCCTTATAGGCAGCGAGTTCAATTGCACAATTATCCGCTCCAAAAATTATTTTAAAGTGGTAAAACATAGTCGAAATTTTTTGTTTTCTATTTCATTATTCATTGGGTTGGAGAATAAGTTCATAGCATTTTTATCAAAGACTTTTTTTAAAGAAAATCATTAGTATTAACAAACGATTAAACGATTATGTATCCTCCGCTGTTTTTTACGACCTCCTTTCACCTCTCAACCAATTTGTCGATGCCGTTCCTCCAAAAATCACCCGGTCTGGTATTTAAGGCCCACTTTATTGTTAAAGATAACGCCCCTCATATAGTTTGACAGGGAGCGGAGAAGATGGTAATCCAATGGCTCAAGTTCCGGAGAATACGGGGGATGCTGAAGGACTTTCCATTCAAGCTCTTGGAGTGTGGCTTTGACGACTTGTGCAATATAGGGCCTGGAGTTGTCGTGAAGGAGTATGGTTTGGCCTTGTCGATGGGGTCTTTTCAGTCGCATAGCCTCTTTCAAGGGATGTAGCTGGGCTATGTAGGGCTCCTTGGGGACCATGACATTCCTTTCGATCATTTCCCAGTACATCATGCCTTTCCAGTCCCCCCCCCCAAAAAAAAAAATACAGATCAGGGTGTTCTTTGGATGGAGGTCAGGCTTGACCCTTTCCGTGCTGCAGACTTGCTTATGACACCGTATTCGTTGCAAATGTCCCGTGCTGCTTAAGCAGCTTTTTGTCCTCGATGAAAAGCGAAGAAGACCAGGTGTCGAAAATGTTGATTTTTACCTCCTGCATATTCCGTTTCTAAGCCTTAAAAGTAATTAAAAATGAAATGACTCCAAAAGACGATTAGCACAGTTTTGTAAAGCAGAAATCTCTCTATCGAATGAATACTATGCACTTTGTCAAACAACAACAACAAAAAAATCTTTGAAAAAGAACGTAAATATAAAAACGCTACGAACTTACTCCCCAACCCAATACTTAAAGAAATCAAAATAAATCTGGCATCCATTTTAAAGCAAGGAAAAAAGATGCATTACATCTTTTTGGTCAAAATGTTTCTCCAGGTGGTTTTTCTACGACAAAATTTGAATTAATAAGACAAAGAAAATTCAAAGATAAAACGATTGGCAGAAGTTGGCGAAATTCAGCCAGCAATTAAAACAATCAATACTTCAGAATTTCAGAGCAGCAGTAAAATCAATTTTATTTAGATGTAACATGAATTTGAGATTAAAATTCTCACACGTCTTGAAAACAGTTTTAATTACCTCCTATGACATATTATTACTCGACTTAAAAGTCCTAAAATCTTGCTTAAAATCGAACATATAAAACCAAGAAAAATTAAACAAATATTGAAGATTAAAAATACTACAAAAAAAATATAAACATCATGAAATCTTGAATTTATAGTTCCTATAAGCATAACTCCGTCTCCATGAATAAAACTGAACAGAATAGTTGCAAAAATAGTCAGAATCATAAAATAAATTGTTTTTTTCCTGATATTTTCTGCGAAGATAAATATTACCTGATGGAGGATGATACATTCGCAGATAGAATTTATAACAGTTGAATCTGACTCGTTAAAGCTGTGGAATATCAAACAAATATTGAACAACTGATGTCCTTCTTGAATAAATGGATTCTTCAGTATATATTCCTTCACCAATTTTAGCATCGCAGTGCAACATCTCAAAGATATGCAGTTACGGAATATTTTATATCCACACATCATTTTCGTTAATGCATGAAGAGTCAAGAAACTCCACATCAGAGTGTTGAACCAAAACATATTTCGATGTTGATATTCATATTCGAGAAGATGTTCTAATATTCGATAGTTTAACACCAAAAACAGGAACTCGGTCGATACACTGAGCGGCATCCCTGGTAGAAATTCTGCAGATAAAAAAAGAGTATTTTTAACATAGTTCATCATTAGTCATAAAGTTTTTATAAGTTTCATGAATCACATAAAATTTATGCATCATTTTCCGAGTTGGAACATCTTGGGTATTCTTAAATTCCAAATGTTATTTTAAAAGCATCTAATAAAATGTTCTATGTTGTTTCACACAACACCACTTCATGCCCTGCAACTATAACCCTCTTATTATTATTCAGTGTCATGATCATGAAGTTGTTTAGTTATATTAACGTCCCGTTGTAAAGCAACACGAGGGCTATTGTGGGACGGACCTCGTCATTTTGAACCACGGTCAGAGGACGACACCTGAAGTAGCAGCCCCCTCTCCACACCACACCAGCGGGAGGACATTTGGAACCATCAGATTTAAAATGCAAGACCCCCTTAGTCGACAGCTCTTTGGTAGATTCGAACCTGAAGCCCTTCGGTTCCTGAAACCGAGACCTTATCACCAGGCTACCGCGGCCCCGAAGGAGAGACGCTCCTGTTCTATCCATCCCAGTGACTAGTGTCTGACATTTATTGGCTGAAATAGGGATTTTAACATTGGATAAAATAAAGCCGAAGGAGATGAGCTTTTTGAAGTTCAGATTTGGATTTGTCTTATTTAGCTAAATATCATGCAGGAACTGAAGACTTGGGCCGATTTAGAGATAGTTCGTTTGTGATGACAAGATTCGGAAATATATTAATAAAAATATTTTTTTAATTTTTAATTAAAAACTGGAAACGAGGGCAGAAAAAGAGTTGAGTGAGTGAGTGTTATTTCACAGTAAAATTTAGAGTATCTGAAAGTTTTTTTTAAACATTAGGAGTCAGTGAAAGCTAAAATAAAATGCATATCTATTCAGAACAAGGCCATGAAAAATGCATCGAAATTCAATTGCATGTTCATCAAAATAATGGAAAAGAAATAAATCTGAAAATTTAACAGTAAAAAATAAGGCAAATTTTATTATAAATAACTGATGGGTAACAAATCTAAGAACCAGAAATTTTAATCCATTCATTCCTATCTCGTGCTTCTTATGGGTATCGAATGATTCTTATCAAAATTATCAGCCGATTTTAAATTATTTAAAGAACTCTAATTCAGTGCAAAAATTGCACATCATTCCCAAACATTCCCAAAGCATAAAAGGTATTATATTTGAATTATGATAGTGATCCCATTAAGCTGCTTAATATGTCTTAGTCAATTTACAGCATTTTAAGTTTGCAGGCTAAACTTTGTACAACGTAACTCTATAGCAAAATGCCTAATATAACTGGTCCAATTTTTTTGTTAATTTTATTAATGCAACAACGCACTCCAAAGTTCACTGTAAATTAATTTGATAGCACAAAAAGTTTTAGCTTCATTTTTAATTACATGCTATAAGGAAAGGTATATTTTAATAAGTGCTTGTAAAGGTTAATCTAAACAATCCAAACAAGGTTTTTTTTTTTTTTTCACAATTGACATAGATTTGGTCTTAATGCGCTAGACTAGGTTATCCAAACAAGAAAAATATATAAAAAAAGTTTATTACTATATATAAGTGGCTTTTATTTCTTTATACTCAGAAATGTATTATTCTACTGAAATCTGGAGCTCTTATGAGCTTCATTTCTTTAAATAAGAAAATATTGTCAAAAAATTTGACTTAGGGACTAAATGAATATCCATGTTTTTGGCTTCTCTGAATTTGAAATTTCCCATCAGTTAAGAATAATATAATTAAAAGATGCGACGAGCTAAGAGAACGAACCCAAGCATTGGTTTTATGACTTAATTTCTGGATCTGCATCAAATTTTAAGCAAACTTTGCTAAAAGTTTCAATACAGTAGATCCGCCCTCACACGCGCTTCGAAACGCGATGAGTCAGCAATGTCAAACTGGATAGATGAATTGCATCCATTATACGATTTTTAACATAAAATTATGTCTGCATTCTATTCTAGACCCTATAAGTCATACAGCATATATCAATTCGTCTTAAGTGATCGAGTGAAAACAGGCGCAACGAATGAAATTCGATGCTGCTAAATTTCAAAATTGTAGACAGAACACAAAAATGACCAGAACACAATTTGTGAACATTTTCTTTAAATAAAAGGATGATACAGCATTGTATTACAGCACAAGTAAAAGTTAGAATGCAGGTTTAAGATGGAATAAATTGTTTGAGAATTCTTATTTTATAAATCGATATCCGCATTTTAACCTGACGAAGAATTGAAAAAAATATTAGGCTTAATCAAATTTTAGGACTAATCATTAAATTTTAAGCCTAATATCAAATTTTAGTTCTCATCATCAAATTTAATATCAAATTTTAGGAACAATATCAAATTTTAGGCCTAATCTTCTAAGAAGAAACGATCAAAATAAGTTCTCTATTCTCTGCCCTATAAGACAGAGGCAAACACCACAGCATAAAACTATATAAGAATGGACAGGAAGCTTTCCTAATAGGCCTTTTCTTTGCAGTAGAAAATCTATTTCTAGCTACCATACTGTTCAAATAAATACGTATTATCGCATAAATGGTTCTCAAAATATGGAGGAAAAAATCTAGACGAATTTTACAACAAATGAATTACCTCCGAAATTCGCAAATGTATTTCTATCAGCCATTATCTTTTTAGAGTACAGAACAGTTGCTTCGTAAAAGAAATGGATTCTTTAATGTGCTGTGAAAATCAAGAGCGGCGTTGCCAGTTTTCCAGAACACAATTTTAAATTTATGATGATGGTGTGTCCGTGTTCCCAGGTAAAAGGGGTGCAGTAGCTTCTGAGGGTAAAGACCCCTGAGCAGCCAGAGGGCAGAATTCTGACTTCCAGCTCAAATGAAGGTGGCACACACATTCGCTTGCACAACCACTTTTTAGAGGGGGGCACATTTATACATCGCACAGATAGAATACAGAACAACCATGCTCGAACCAGGATTCGAACCCTGGACACCCAGATCACGAGGAAGACACGTTACCCACAATTTTAAATTATTTTCTTTAAATAAAAAGATGCCACAGTACAAGTATTACAGTACAAGTAAAAGTTAGAATTCAGGTTTAATAGGGAAAAAACTGCTTGAGAATTCTTATTTTATAAATCTATAACTTCCGCATTTCGCCCTGATGAAGTAGAATTGAAAAAAATTGTATTTATTTCGAGTGGTTTTATTAGGGCAAGAAATGTATTAAACACATAATTTGTTTGTACGTATTAAAATCCAAATCCAAAATCGTTATGCATGCATTTACCAAGTCTGACGAAGGAGAGAAAAACAAATTAGAAATAATGTGTTAGTTTACTCGGATATTTCAGGTTGAAGATTCGAAATGACCTATTGTCATTATAAAAAATATATATATAAACCACTGGGAGACAGATATGATCAATTTAATTTTATAAGAATCATTCCAATTTTTGAACCCCAGAAAATATATAGGACTAGATCTCTTTTTGGAAATAAGTCGGAGGACAGGAACAATGGTAGCGCCTTTGACTTCTTCTTCTTGTATACAGCCGACCACCCTGCCACCACTGAACATAACAGTATCTACAGAATTTGTTGGGGTCGACTGCTGAATAAGCATTGTCCAACCTTACATTAACTCAACAGTCAAATTAACATTCCTTTCGGGTTAGTAAATAGCTGTCTCTCTCCCCACCTGCACACTCTCAAACAGTTGGAATGAAACTGCCCATCTTTGACATCACATCTTTCAGGGTTTCAAGATGACTTGGCACCATCAGTACTGTACTTAAATCTATACTCACAATCTTCCGGTCCTTCTTTAACTCCGAGACTTCTATACATTCCATTAAATTGTGGTAAAAAACACCAATTTCTCCAAAAGTACATCTATTTTCCTGCGTTCTTCCAAATCTTTGGAAATATGCAGGAAATCTCCCGTGTAGCGTCTGTGACTAATTTTCTGAACTGCATTTTATACCAGAAGCAGCAATATTTGTAAACAGTGTTTTGGTAAAGGGTGAACTTAAGGTACAGATGATAATGAGGAATTCTACATTCTTTTAACTGATAATTAGTTAAGTTGAGATTAGTTACATTAATGTCTCGTTTTTCAAGCAGCACTAGGGCTATTCTGGGATTAACCTTGAAATTTTGAACCTCGATTAGGTGAAGCAGACAACACCTAATTGGCATTCCCCGCACCAAATTTCCGCATCATAGCAAGAGGGGGAAGTTTGGCTCTGATGGATTTAACATGCCCCAGATTCGCTTACACGATCGGTTTAATTGATAATTATGTAAATTATTTACATAAATATGCACCTTTCAGAACATACCGAGTTGAACTACTGGTAGTTAATATTAAATTTTGGCCTCGGTAGCCTGGTTGGTAGAGTGTCAATCTTGTAACCGAAAGGTGGCAAGATCTGTCCCACCGTGTTAGCTCATGGGCTCGTTAAATAGGTCCTCCAAGTTCCCATAACAAATGATACCTCTGGGGGTACTAAATCAAGGATGAGACGGTCTCTGATTTGGAACTAAATCCTGGCTTGCAGATGGATGAATGAGTTCGACCGCCCCCTCACAAGGGTTTGTCGTGTGTGTTCGAGCAAATGTCGTTTTTTCACTTTGACGGTGTTCGTTCAAAACGATAGGCACATACTTCTGCTTAATCCGAAAGAGCTACTCTCATTCAGCTTGGTATGACCAAGTGGCGTTAGACAGACAAAACATTAAATGTATGAATAGCCGATATCGCTAAAACTTATAATAGAGGAAACAATTCCTCTGTGTACATATTGAATATCAAAATTAGCGAAGACTTGATGTTTTCTATTAAATAACAGTAAAACAATAAATTTTTATTCGAATATTTTGGGATATGTTTTTGATATTAACTTTAAAAAAGATTAATGTTATAGAATTAAAAAAAAACTATCACCAAAAATCAAGTCGTGAATTGATCAAATCTGTGCAGTAAGAATATACTTCAATCAATCAAACTGAAAATGAAATACGGAACGTTGTTGGTGTGTGTGTGTGTGTGTGTGTGTGTGTGTGTGTGTGTGTGTGTGT